>JAOBAT010058854.1:0-26296 GCA_026413305.1 Hydrozoanthus tunicans | reverse complement strand
GTATGTGTGATATAAAGTAGTATCAACTTGTTACTCAGTCTCCTAGAATGTGTGATACAAAGTAGTATCAACTTATTTCTCAGTCTCTTAGTATGTGTGATATAAAGTAGTATCAACTTATTACTCAGTCTTTTAGTATGTGTGATACAAAGCCTTATCAACTTGTTACTCAGTCTCCTAGAATGTGTGATACAAAGCAGTATCAACTTATTACTTAGTGTCCTTGTATTTGTGATACAAGGCCGTGTCAACTTACTAATGGCAGCAGGCGAATACTGGTAAATAGCTGCCCGTTCCTTTGACGGACTTGTTCCAAGATCTTCCATGTTGATTGAGAACTATAAAAATAAAAAATATTCAGGGATCTGGATACAATAATTACAAAACGTGAAAAATGTTGAATGGTCAAAAGGTCTGAATAATTATATCGAAGGTCGGCCTGGAGTGAATAACTCTTTGCAACAACGCAAAGAAAACTGACATGAAATCTTAACATTAAAACGTTATACACCAAATATGGGAAGGAATGTGTGAACGTTCAAAAATCAGTGACTGTTTAACAGATTCTGTAACACAAGCAAACTTTGTAACACACACAGGTAGGTCTTGTGTTTTTTCCTATTAAAGGGAAAAACAGTTGAGCCCCGGTAACTTGGCGAAATTCGCAACTCCTGCTTATAAGTAGTAAAAAAGTAAGTGTGCATTTATATAACGCCTTTTCTATATGAATGCTCAAAGGCGTTTTACAATGATCAGTTTACCCCCAGCGGGCCGGAAGCATATATAGGTGCTCAGGCAACCGCTTCAAAGCAGTCCATGTATGCTTGTACTCATTTTGGCCGACCCCAGAAGGATGGAAAGCTGAATGGCCTTTAACGGGAAAGAAGGTCATCGAAATATTCAACCCTCGACCAGGCTGGGAATCGAACCAGGGGCCTCAGGGATTCGAGGCAGAAATCATACCACTGTGCCAGCCCCTCCGTTTGTTCGAACAAAACCCCATTCCCCCGGATTGGATCTAGATACAAATCCATTTTAACCAACAAACTTGGTTAGCTCGAGCCCCTGATAAGTCAAACTCTACTTCTACTCCCATCGGAGTTTGAATTAACGGGGTTTTACAGTAATGTGGTTGTTCTGATCCGGATGAGCACACTGGATCATTCTCATCATCCAACGACATTCTGATTTAAAGCCTGGCGCACACGAGAGTAAACAGCTCGGCTTGTTGTCTCGTGAGGCAGAGAGCTCAACTAGTTCTCTTGTGTGTAGAAATTTTTTTGAGTTAAGTAACCTATGTTATTATTTCACTGATATCTTTTCATTTATTGAAATAATACTTGATGATAGAAACGAAGTAAAACAACCAAGACAAAATAAAACAGTACTTCATCAGAAGTATCTGATAAAAACCAACCTCTCCTTCCTTGGGCCGGTCGAGTAACTCCTCCAGCTCTTCCCTTCTTTCCTTTTCGTTCTCGTAGAATTCCTAAGATAAAAAAAGTACGGTTTACTTTCGACAAAACAATTTGTAAAGAAATCTTTGAGCATAAACTTTAACAAACATTTAGGAGCACATTTAAATCAATTAGTTGGTTTGTGGAGTAGATGAAGGTGGTAGGGTGTACTGGCTAGAGAAGTAGAGAGCGCTTCTTAACCCTTTAATCCCTAAGATCTAGAGTGCCAAATGATTAGCTTGTAAATTCTCATAACTTATGTCCTTAATATTGCTATGAGTAGTTTGGGAGAATTTGAGAATTCATCTTTCAGAGTTTTGGTGAATGATCAATTGTCATATTCTCAACATCTATCATCTTATTTTCTATTGTTACTGAAAGGAGAATTTAGATGTTGACCAGTTGATGCCTTAGGGGTTAAAGGGTTTAAGCGGGAGTTGGTAGGGTGCACTAAGTAGGGGAATAGATGGCGCTTTAGAGGGAGGCGACAAAAGGAAGTAATTGAAGTGGTTAACAATTAAAACCAAAGACCAGATGAGCCTAAAAGCCTGGAAAATGCCAACAATGAAGCCAATGAACATCAAGAAAATCCTTGTTAGTTCGATATGTAAGAAAAGCTTAACACGGGACAGTTGGTAAGAAGCAAAGTACGTACCTGAAGCTCTTCTTGTTCCCTGCATTTCTGCTCGTAGAGATTCGACAACTCTTCCACCCTACAAGAAGAAGAATGTCGGTTCAACAGAAACTTGAAGGTGTATATATGTAAACACAGGTACAACGGTGCAAATATTTTGAAAACTAAACGTTTTCAGTCATCAGGCGGAATGATGACTTCATGGCGTTTCTTTAAAGCAAAAATGCTCTAGCTAAAAAAATTAGAGCTGAACTCGCTATAGACAAAGTATAAGAATAGCGTCCAGTATTAACAGGGAGCTCAAGGCGCGGTACTAGTTCTTATGCTACGGCACTTCCCAAGAGAACTTTGAAAAAAGGAGTCCAGGGTTAAATCAAGTTCAAGAACTCTAATAAAATCATCCATTACCTCAATTGTCTTCCTCAAATTTGTTTTTGTAACAATTTGCTCAGCTATCAAGGCCTTCCTTCAATGTTAAAAGTGAACTAAATTGCATTTTTGATAAAGCTCTTTTTCAAATTTATCAAACCAAGCTGTAAGAAAATTGCAATGTTTGATTAATCCAAGTAAAGATGGCCAATTTGAACTTTCAATACGGAGCTCTGTCTATACCTGATTTGGCACTTCTTAGGAGAAACTTCAAAAACATCCAAAATGATCTCTGCAACTGGCAACTCTAACGAGAAAATTTGTAAACGTAACCCATGTGATTGGTTCGCCTTACATAGCCCACGTGATTGGTTCACTTTACATAGCCCTCGTGATTGTTCACTTTACCCCACGTGAATGGTTCACTTTACACAGCCCACGTGATTGGATCATCTTACATAGCCCACGTGATTGGTTCATCTTACATAGCCCACATGACTGGCTCACCTTACCCCACGTTCTTAACTTTACATAGCGCACGTGATTGGTTCACCTTACATAGCTCATGTGACTGGTTCATCTTACTAACAAGAAACAAACCTTCTAGTCAGTTCCGCTAAATGAGACTCATTTGGGGACTGATTCACATCAACGACAAGTTCCGGTACGACCATCGGTTCTTCCTGCGTTCAGTAACAATCAAAAGGCATTGGCAACACAAACACAAAGGGCAAAAAAACCATTTATGTTGAAACCAAATAACGTTGCCCTACAATGGCACGTAAGAATACAAAATACAGCTTCAAGCGAGGTCTTGCCACTGGTAAATGGGAGATAATCCGAGTTTCGCCGATCTGCAGCTTTATCAAGGGCTCGAATAACCCACACAAAGGAAAGAAAAAAATTCTGACCGGGATTCGAACCCGGGACCTACAAAACAGATCTACGAAGTATTCTCCGTTTCAAGTCGCAAGGCCTCACTCGCACCTGTATCCAAGGCTAAGAAAGGTTGTACACAAAGCTAGCTCAACTACGTCGCTCGCGGTCATAGCCTTAAAGTTACTCTACCAGATGAAAGGGATATTACCAAAGCTTAGCATTAAGTCAGATAAAAGCTGATTATAATTGGATCGCGTTCGTTTTCCAGAGGATATGATAATAATTTTGAATAATTATCTTAACTAGTATAGAAATCGAACGGTGCCGTTGTCTTGGCATTCCTAGTTCAAAAGCGAAACTGAACAACGCGGCTTCAAAAGCGTCTATTGTCATGTCAACGTCCAGTCATTTGCCTTCCAATGATCGAAAATTGTTGGCATCGGCGAGAGGCGTTAAATACAACTCAGATACTTCCTACCTAACGACAGAATTGTAGCTATTTTTTCGCAACATGTTGTGTGATAGGGCAATGGCTTCAATCAGGGGTAAAAAGAATACAGTCTCAGTTGCCATGCGTGCCCAGATTGGTATTAGCATTTGTTATCAAATAACAAAACAGCTACAGGGGACAACCAACCAGCCAAAGCCTTTCCCCTCAAAAAAAACCTTTATCGGTTCTTGGTTAGGTGCCTTTCGTTCTTAAGAACATGTTACTGCATAACCTATTTTACTAGTTGTTGATTTGTATTTATCTTGAATTATTCACGTTACAGCTCACCACCACCACGAATGAGAAACTTAACACCAGAGGCTTTAGTTTTAGAAACAGGAGGATTAATCACTTCTTAAGCAAACGTTAAGAGGAAAGAGAATTATCATTACAACATCGTAAAACAACGGAAAGAAAACTAAAGCCTCGTTCTGGTTGAGATTTCTCACTGCAGGTGAAACTCCTCTCCAGTCTCTCTCTTCCAAACATCAACGTACCTGTTGGTGATGTTGCTCCACAGAATCGCGCACTCTGGCTTCAGCCACACCCAGTTTGAGGGCCTTCTCGAGCTGGCTCCTGGTGTTCTCCAAATCGTACTCCAGAATGTTTTTCTGCTGCTCGAGAGCCGTGACCCTAGTATTGAGTTCTGAGAACTGCCGTTCATAAACCTCGAACTTTTCCGTTGCTTGAGAGCAGGTTCCTTCAAGTTCATGGCATCTGGCCGCTAGTTCATCACGCTCTTTTGTCATCGACAGCACCCGTGGATCTTCCGTGCTTGATTGAAACTTTTCACTGTCTTTTCTCTCAAGCTCTTGAAGAGCTTCATCACGTTCCTTCCTTGCTCTCTCAAGATCACTTCTCCAACCTCTGCCAATGTGTTCAAAGTTTGCTTTCAACTTGACAATGGCGCCATCTTTTTCTCTTAGTTCTTTCTCGACGTCTCTTTTTCCAGAATTTGCTTTGTCGAGCTGGTGAGAGAGTACTTCTCTTTCGGACAGGGCTTTCTCCAAGTCTTTCCTTACAGAGTTGTTTGCTTTCTGAAAGCTTTGAAATGCGTCCTCTTTTTCTTTCCTAGATTGGTGTAACTCTCGAAGAAGTCGGTTGGTTTCTTCTTTCATTCCGTCCAACACATTTCCAAAGCCTTCTGGTGTCGAGGCTGGGCTCTTTGCAGCTCCCTTGCCCTTTGGATTTTCCTCTCGAATTCTAGCACTTAATGTTTTCTTTTCTTTTACAAAGCCTTCGATTTCTAGCCTTAGTTCCTGCATTGACTTTTCTTTTTCAACTGCAAGCTTCTGCGCTTCTTCCAACTCTTGTCTCAGAGAAGCATTGATTCGTGTGTAGTCTCTTTTCAATCTAGCCCTAACGTTTTCTTTATCTTTTAACGACTTTTCAAAAGCAACTCGCTGCTTTTCATATTCTTTAACGAGATTGCTAAACTTATCTTGCAACTCGTTGTAGTTTGACTGAAGTTCTTGTAGCTGCTTTTGCTCATCTGATTGATTACTATCACTTTGATGGCGATGAAGTTCATAATCCAACCTCTCTGCCAACGCAGCTCTTGACTTGAGCTCGTTCTCAAGACGAATCTTATCAGCAAATAATTTTTGGAGCTGCTCTTTGGTGCTACTGAGCTCAGACAAAATGTCTCCGTTATCGTTTACTAGCGCTTCTTTCTCGTTACCCAAGGACTGTAACTGGTTCTCAAGGTCTGTTTTTTCCTGCAATTGACAACTTGTTGTCTCTAAGAGTTTTTTCACCTGTTGATCTTTTTCTGCAAGCATCTGTTCGTACTCTGACTTTAATGCAGATGCAAAGCCGCCCTGCTCTTCCACAGCGCTCTTCATTTTGTTTCTAAGTCTTTCTACAATTTGATCCTTCTCTGTGACAAATTTCTTCATTTCTCGACGCATTTCTTGAATACGCTGTTCACACTCCATTTTTTCAGATGATAGTCTATCAATTTCCTTCCCAAGATAACCAACTTTCTCATCATACTCCTGTTTAAGAATCTTATTAATTTGAGATGCTTCTTGATGTTGCCGCTTCAGTTCTTTAATTTGCTTGTTGTTCTCTTGGTGTTTTGCAGCAAGTTTTTCACAAAGCTCCTCTCTTTCTCTTAAAATTTCTTTATCGAGTTCTGCGTTTTCAACAAATCGATCCTGCTTCGGATTTTCTTTAATTATTTCCTCCAGAGTTTCTTTTTCATTCTTAACGTTTGACAAATCAGTCTGTAAACTATCAATGTTCTCCTCGAGCTCTGCCCTGTGTGTTATTATAGCTTCAAGATCTTTTCTAAGGTCTGTTATAATATCCTCCAAATCCGTGTTTCGTTTTGCAAGACCCTCACAAAGTTCAGTTTTCTCTTTAATTCTTTCTGACAGTTCATCACTCCGACTCTTAATTTCCTCCTTTTCCAAGGAAACGTTCCTCAGTTCAGCCTCGAGCTGAGAAGCCCTTCCTTCCAGCTCCGATCTTGCGAGTGCGTGCTTGTTATTTTCGTCTTTTACATATTCCAAACTTGTTCTTGATTGCAAAATCGACAACTGGGTGGCCTCAAGCTCTGTTTTGAGGTGATCGATGGTATCGTCTTTCTGTGAAATCATCATTTCGTACTCCGATTTCAAAGCTTCAAGGACTTGACCTTTGTCAGAGGCGAATCCAAGCAGTTTTTGTCGGAACCCTTCAACCATTTTTTCTTTATCCTGAACAAGATTTTCCATATCGCTTCGCAGGCTTTTGATTGACTGATCTTTTTCTGTTTTATCAGCGTTTGCTCTATCCAGATCTTCCTTCAATCTTTCAACATCCGCTTTCAGACCTTTTGCCATTTGCTTAAGACGAGAATTTATCTTTGTCTGCTGTTCCACCTTTCTCTGAAGATCCCCTTGCTCATGAGTTAATACCATACCACTGCTCTCAATCACTTCTTTGCCAACAGGTTGCATCAGCTGTTCCGTGTTTGTACTTTGATCGTGTGTTGCAGTTCGCTCTGACTTAGCATCTCGTGTTTCTACTGACTTCATCATGTCTTCCTTCTCTAACCCAAAACTTTGCGGCTCCTCATGAGAAAGAGCAAATATTTCTTGAGCGAAAGTTGGATTAATACGTTCTTCGACGGGCGATTTGGGCGACACGTGTTTGATTTCCAGAGGGATGACAACAGGCGTGGACTTTCCCTGAGTTGGTAACTTCTTCTTTAGTCTATCGATTTCAGTCGTCATTGAGCGAAGAGCTTTTTCTTTAGTATCTTTATCATTCATAGCTGACTGGAGATCTTCTCTTAAGCCCTGTAGAATGTGCTCCAGCTCATCCCTAGATTTTGAGCTGTTATGTAATTTTTGAGTCAACTCTTCAATTTGTGCAGCAAGCACACGGTTTTGACTAACCAAGGCCTCTTTTGCTTCTTCCAACTGAAAAAAACTTCCACTGCTCTCACGCAAATCTTCTAATTTATGACTAAGCTCATCGTTGGTCGATTTTAACTCCTTTATTTCCTCTTGAAGACTCTTAATAATAGAGTCAGATTTTTGCCCCGCATTCTGGCCATCAATTTCTTCTAATGCATTTCCAATTACCGTTCCATCCTCAAGGTCAGCTTGAAATTTCCGAAGCTGCACTTGAAACTCTGACGCAAGCTGATCAGCGGTTAATCTACCTTTGTGCGCATGCTCCAGGTCAGTTCGTAGTCCTGTTACAATATGACTGAAGTCATTTCGAAGCTTGTTGATATCTTCTCGCTCCTTACTTGCCTCATTCAGCTGAGTAGTTACTGAGTCGAGTTTCGTTCTCAGTTCTTTTAACTCCTTCCTTTGTAAATCAATCTCTGTATCTTTATCACCTTTACTTCGTTCTTTTTCTGCGTAAAGACCAGCGATTTCTTGTTCAGCGCGCACCCACTTTTCTTGCAGATCGTTAATTTTGGTTCCGAGGACCTGATTTTCACCAGCGGTTTCGTTAACTTTTGCTTTTGCGACATGCAATTGATTTTCCATTTCCTGAATTTTACCTTCAGTGCCAGTGAGTTCTGAATTCAGGATATTCAAAGCTCTTTCCCTGTCAGCAAGAAGTCCCTCGTTTCTCATTGCAACAACTTCTGTTTGTTCCTTTTCCTGAAGCACTTGCTTGATTTTTCCTTTAAGTTCGCCAACAATTCTGTCTTTTTCTCTCACCATCTCATCTAGTTCGACCCTAATAGCTTGGGATACCTTAGCACCTTCAATCTTTTCTTGACGAAGTACATGTATCTCTTCCTCTAGCCTTTTTACTTCATTACTTTGTGCGTCCTCTCTTCCTTTCCTCTTCATTAACTGCCTAAGTTTTGCCTTCAACTTTTCATTAGAGGCCTTACTAGCTTCTAGTTCTGCAGACAACGACACAATGTCATCTCTTCCTTCTTGATCTTTTTCCTTTGGTTCACTAGCGACAGCTTTTTGCAGAACACTAACAGATTGCTCTATTTTTGGTTCCACAACCGCAACCAAACGACCCTGATTTCTCAATGCTGCTACTTCATTTCTGAGCAGTTTATTTTCGTTTTCAGTTTTTGCTTTGTCAGCAATTGTCTGTTCTAGCTCCGATGCAAGTTTGTTCTCAATTTCGGTCTTCTTAGTCGTGATGTCCTCAAGTTGTTGGCTAAGCACATTTTTCTCAAATAAAGCATCGGCTTTTTCCCGCATCAAAGCTTCAGCTCGTGATCCCATTTTCTGTTCCACTCCTTCCGTATCTTCAGATACCATTCCCAGCTTTGCAGCTAGTGATACATTTTCTTGCAATAGAACTTCGACCTCGTGCGTAGTTTTGTTTTTTTCGTCTATAACTTTTTCTATAGACCCTTTCAAAGCTTCATACTCTTCAAAAGCTTTCCTGAAGCTGTCCACGGTATTCACTTCCTTGCCGTCAGTTTCCTCTCGTCCAAGGGGGTCTCCAAGTTTGTCAAGCATGGACGAGTAAAGATCATTAATATTAAGGCAAATTTGATCACGTTCAGATCTGAGCTGTTCATTGACTTTAGTTACGTTGCCGAGTTTACTCTGAATGTTTTCTATAACTTCGTTCTTCTGCTCCAGAATAACCGATAATTCATCTTTTTCCGCCTGTAAGACTTCAAGGGTATTCTGCGTATTTGTCAATTCCTTCTCCCACTCTGCAAATACCTCATCTTTCTCTTCTTTGGCTTCTTCAAGCTTTTGGTTTAGCAACTCCTTTTCTTTGACCTTATCGTCTAACTTTCGTCGGAAATCACGCACAGTTTCTTCGTTTTCCCTCAACGTGCTGTTCAACTTGTTGCACTCGTCTTCAACAGATTGTAGACGAACCTTCAGATTTTCAATTGCTTCATTTTTACTGTGGCTAAGTTCTTCGAAATGGGATGTCAATGACTGCAAAGCTTCTTCCTTTTCGCTTTCTTTTCTTATCAACTCTTTGTTCATTTCTTGTGACTCATCTTCTTTTTCGCTTTGAAGTGTCTCCAAACGATTCTTCATATTATCAGCCTCTTCCTCTGCAGTTTTGATTGCATCAGCCATCTCACCTTTTTGTTTTACTAACTCTTGTTGTAAATCTTCTACCCTTGCATTGGCATTTTGAATCAGCTCTTCCTTTTCAGCTAAAATGTTCTCAAATTCTCTTTGTAACCCCTCACTCAGCTCTTCCTTTCCTCTTTCAGAATCTTTCAACAAACGCTCAAACATTTCTTCTTTCTCGTGGTGCGTTCTCTCTAAACTCTTTTTTAGCTCTTTGATTGTAGTTTCGGAGATATTTTGATGCCTATTGAGGTCATCCTTATATTGCGCCTCAAGCTTTTCTCTTTCTAACCGCCCTTCTTTCAGCTTATCGCGCAGATCAGAAAGAATGGAGTTCTTTTCCCATACAGTTTGCTCGAAATCACTTCTCAGCTGCTGGCATACCTGAGCTTTTTCTAAAGCCGCCTCCTCTAATTCTCCTTTTAGATTTCTTCTCGTCTCTTCTTTCTCCAGGTTAAGCTTCTCCATTTCATCATTCAAAGATTTGACAGTCAAGCTCGATTCGTTCAGCTTTTCATTCTGCTCTTCAATTTCCTTTTGTAGTTTGATTATTTTTTCTTGCAAAGGTTCCACTTCCTGCTTTGCTTGTTCAACAAATGTTGTAAGGGTGCTGATCGTTGCACGCTGTTCAGAGACCATCTCCGTCAAGCCCTGACACGTTTCTTCTGTGTCTACCAACTTTCGTTCAAGACCAAGCCTACTAACATCAGAAGCTGTTTGGAGCTCGGCTATCTCGTGGTGCGCTTTCTGAAGGTCCGCACGAAGCCCGTGGCATATGTTATCAAACTCCTCTTTAATGGATGCATCTACTTCTCCCTTTTCAGCCTTCATTGCTTCTGATTCTTTCCTTAAAGTTTCAAACTCTATCGCTGCTTTTCTGCTGCTGTTTACAAGACCCTCAAACCCTTCATTTTTACTTTTCAACAAGTCATTCAGTTTGTTAACTTCATCTTCGAGAGCCTCGAGTTCTTCATTTTTCTTCTTAAGCTCATCCTTTAGTTCTCTTACTACACCCACATGTTCTTCTTGCAATGTTTCCTTTTCACTTGTAATTCCTTCCAGTTGCTCCTTTACAACTTCCAAGTCATTTCTTTCTTTGGTCAAGGCAGCTTCGTGTTCTCTTTGAAGACTCTGGTAACTCTCTTCATTCTTTGCAGCTAGGTTTTCACTTTCTAACTTACTCTTTTCTTTTTCCTCACGCGTCTGTTTCAAATTCTGTTTGTACTTATTCTTCAATTTCTCGAAATTAGTTTTGGATTTTTCAAGTTCTCTTGCTATGGCCTCTTTCGTAGCTCTTACTTCTTCAAGGTCATTCTGTGTGTTTCAATTTATGAGCAGAAAAAAATTAAGTTGCAAACAATATCAAGTTAATAAAGCGACCAGTTAATTTAATCAAATCTTATTTAACTGATTTTATTACAAGTTAATTAGATTAAGTTACATTGTCAATTGTCTGGGAATTCTCACAAGAAAGTTAGGCTTTAGACAATTCTCACGGAGGAAGATAGTTTTGTCTTTATTAAAACGATGAGTTTGTTAATCTAACAATGGAAGTTACACCAACAATCTCACTACAGAAAAAGACATTCCACAGAGGTACTGTAACTTGTGACATATCTGGAACACGTTAAGCAGTTAACAATAACCGATGACAACAGGTACTGGAATCCGTCGACTGACCAGTGTCTGTGTTTCAGCACTAATGTTCGGATCATCCTGACAGCTGTCAAACGATAACTTCCTACAAACTTACCAAAAGCTTTTTGGTTGTGTCCTCATGTTTTTCTTGAAATTCTTTAGCATCGGCGCAAGATGTTTTCAAACGCTCAATGTCTAGATTTAGATCGTCGCGTTCGCTGCAAACAGTTTCCAATTGTTTCGCCAACGAGGAGCACTTTGATTCTGTTTCCTGTAGAACCTGCCAAACAAAGTGCGCACTTCTGTCAGCTCCAAAATATCAAACGGGAGTGAAGCTATTACATCATATTGGAAAATAAGCCCCAAGCGCACAATTTGATTGGCTATCGTTCCATTTAATAAAACTGCAAATAAATCATGGTATGACGTCAGGCAACAAAAGAAAATTTATGTAAACAAAAACTTCAAAGACATCTTCTAAAAGGACTACAAAAGCAACGCTTGTGTTTCTAAACAACAATTTAAAAAAGCTTAGACATAGTAGAACACTCCAAAAGCAGAGAAAAACTCGGTTTCCTATTACTGTTTAGAAACACCAACGAGGCTGTTTTATTTCTTTTCGAAAATAACCTCTCCAGTTCACACAGAAAAAAAATCTAACTGTTTTCCTTGCGTTATGTGACGTCATACCATTATTTCTATTCAATTATATAAAACGGAACTATAACAAACCAGAGCGTGTGCTATTGCAGGCTTACTTTCTAACTACTCTAAGAAAACCCGTCAAGAACTTTTAGTTTTTAATTCTGAGGAGCAGCCTAATGATTATAATTATAGAAAATCGTGATGACGTAGAACCCACATAAAGCACTCAATTCTCTAAAAAATGCTAAAAAGTGACACTTACCTTTTCGAAATCCAACTTGAGCTCTTCCTCTATGTTTCGGCATTCTTCTCGTAAAGCTACCAAAGCCTCCTCCTTCTCAGCCAAGCGTTTCTGGAGGTTCTCCTTATCAGCTACAAGCTCGTTGACGGTGTTATCAAGTTCTTTACTCCCCTCAAACCTAGCAAGATCCAAATCGTTTCTCAAACCACTGATAATGTGCTCTTGTTCCTTCTGTAAGTTTTCATGCTCACTGTTTGCCTGGATGAGTTGGTATTGAAGCTGCTCCTTTACAGCTGCCAAGTTTTGCAATTGGATCTGAGTTTCTTTGATGTTACTAGAAAGAGTGTCACAGAGAATTTCTTTGTTCCTGAGTGCCGAAACCATTTCCTTTTCGTTATTCATTGATCCTCCAAGTCTCTCTTCCAGTTCGCTAACTCTTGTTTCCAAATTCAACTTCACTGATTCTAGTTCTTTTCCACTTTCTCTTAAATTACTAAGAGTACTAGTCATCTCTTTTGCTTCAGTGCGCATGTCCTTCAGTTTTCTTTTCAGCTTTTCAATAAACTTCTCCTTTTCACTTACTGCTTGCTCCATCTGATCTTTTTGTACACTTGTTTGAAGGAGTTGATCACTCTCAATTTTCTCCATACGAGTTCTTTCAAGGTCTGCTTTCAAGTTTTGTGACTCCATCAAAGCTTCCTGAAGACGAAGGTTAAGCTCGTTCTTTTCTTGTGCAGAAAGCTGGCATTCGTCTCTGAGGCTTCCCAACACTTTGTCCTTCTCTTCTACCGACATTTCCAGTTCGGACTTCATTTTGATAATTTCCTCCTCTTTTATGCTTTGCGCCAAAAGTTCTTCTTTCGAGCGCTGCTCTTCAGTAAAACTCTGTTAATGTGTTAACAAACTTGTGTCACAATAATTTAAGACCTTTAAACTAGGTTAGTCCTGCTAACAAAAGTTTCCATTAAAGCTTGTATTATTATTTTTGTTATTGTTAGTATAACTATCTTTATCATTACCATTACCATTATTATCACTAATAATGTTATTACTAATACAATACCTAAAAACACTGTTTAGTAAGCAAATCACAATGCAATTGGCTTGAAAGCCTGAAATTCGCAACAGATCAATGGTGTCGAGACTTTCTTTAGTTATTTCCAGATTTCCTTCTTTCCTTTTTATTCTAATCATAATCATTATTGTATTTACTACAAATGCTGCAGGTTTGACGTGATCTCAACTAATTAGCACGCTTGTCTATAACAGAAGGAAGTAAGTACCTTGAGATGGCACTCTTGACGATGTTTTCAGCCATTGCAATCACCCACTAATTCTCCTCGCTAGTCTTCTAATTACAATCACTCCTAGCCCAATGAAACGGGCTAAATTACGAAACAAAACGGATTTCCTACCCTACTCCCCACAAACTTGTCTCAAACCCACCACAGCCAGCGAGAATTATGTTACCAACCCCCCACCCTCCAGTACTTTAACCCATGTCCCATTACAGCTCACCATACCTGCTCTAGCATCTGGTAGGCACTTTCTTGTTCCTTCAACCGACCAGCAAGGATCTTACACTCGGCTACTAGCTTTTTGTTCGCATCAATTTTTTCCCTCAGTTTTTCTTTCAATTTTTGTATTACGTCGTCTTTATGAGAGCGAATATCATTCATTTGCTTGGTTAAATCCTCTTCGACTTTCACTTTTTCTAAGTTCTTTTCCAACGTGATTTCTTCGATCTTTGTTTTCAAGTTGTCATCCATCTCTTGTCTCAGGCTTGCATTTTCTTTAGCAGACAGTTGTAGTTCGTCTTCTAAATCTCGAACTTTACTAAGCATTTCTGAGTTTGCAGTCGCTTCCTCTTCTTCCAAAGCTGTTCTTTTTTCAGTCGCGTCTTTCACCAGTCTCTGAATCTATCGTAAAAGGCATAGGTTATACTAATTTTAGAGAGAAAAATTTTTATTGCAGAAACTATATTTTCTTCCCTAGTAAAAGTAATATATAACATTTCCCATTTCCGCCATTTCACCGATATCACGTCACCATAACTGAAGCGTAAAGCTTGGCCTAAATTGTTTAAATAATAGCAGTTCTTCAGTCAAACAACCAGTTGTTCCTGCATCTCTTCAGAATTTCAAAACAACCAAAAACTTTGCCCAAGTGTTCTTTGGGATAGTGATTTTTATCTACTTTAATTCATTCATTAGAAATAAGTTTTTTTTCATACACAGCATCTTTGTAAATAAACTTAACTTTTTAAAGATTCCTTTAACTGTCAAAGTATATCAGTACTATTATCTATAACTATTGTCATAAAATATTACAATAATAATTATTACTGTTATTATTATAACTATTTTTTTGTTATTATTATTATTATCATTATTATTATTATTATAACTATTATTATTATTATTGCTATTATCATTATCATTATCATTGTTATAGTTCTTGGGCAATAATGATGACTTGTTGCTATGTCCATTCACAAATACAATAAATGTCAACCGGATAACCATATAACCTCGAACAGACAAACAAAAAAGACAAGTTAAATACAAGAAACGGTTTATCATATACGTGAATGAAACCATAAAACAACTTACCTCGGTCTCTTTGTCCTGCAGTTCTTCCTTCAGGTTGTTAAGTTCGGCTTTGACCCAATCATGCTCCGTTTGGATTGTCCCCAACTCACTCTTAGTGCTTGCTAGCTCCGCTGTCAATGACGAAATCGTTGAGCCTCTGATCTCAAGTTCTGCCTCAGCTGCGTCATATTTAGACTGAACTTCTGCCTGTTCAGTCATGAGGGCTTTCTTTGTAGCTTCAGCCTCTCTAATCTCCCCAACAATTTCGTTCAACTCAGACTCCATTGTTTGTCGTTCTTTCTCTGAGGAATCAAGAAAGCTTTGCAGCTCTTGCTCTTTACGAGAAAGCTGGGCAACTTTCTCATCTGACTGTGCTAAAGCTGCTTCTTTTTCCGCTAAGGAACTCTGTAAACTTTCCATTGAAGAAACTTCCTTCTCTCTTTCGGCGAGTCGTAGCTTCAGATCTTGGATAACAGCAAATCCTTCATTTGCCTGATGTTTTTCTTTTAACATATTTTCTAACTGCGATTTAAGAGAGTCGCACTCTTCTCTCGTGTTTTTGCTTTCTGCTGCTATCGCATCGTTGGACTTCTTTAATAGCTGGGCTTTCTTCTTCCAATTCTTCAGGTCAGTAGCAAACTTCTTCTCCTTTTCGTTAAAATCAGCTTTCAATTTTTCCACAGCAGTGGTGGTTTCATTGAAATCTGTGGACAGTAACTCCAGCGAAGCACTCTTCTCATCAAAACTCGCCTGCAAAGTTTCTATCTCAGCATTTCGCTCTCCTAATTCTGATTGAATTCTACTATATGACTGTACCTGTAGTTCTAGCTGCGACTGCAGATCACGCTGGTTTTCCAACTGTTCTTCGAGACTATGAACGTGACTGGAACATTTCTCATGTTCCTTTTGCAAGATGAGCATCTCTTCCTTAATTTCTTGCAATTCCGATGTCTTCTCACTCAGAGACATTTCAAGCTCGTTTTTCTCGACTGCCAATGCTGTCAAGTAAACGTTTGTCATAAATACATACATTTTACAAGGAAACCTTGCCCCTTAACTCGTTGGTGTTCTTGTTGAATAGTTGTAACCAAAAACACCAGCCAAATTAAGGGAAGTTTTTCTTGAAGTTTAAAAGGTAAAATTGTTCTGCTATCTTAATGCGAATTTCAACCTTAAGACAGACTTCTTCTGAGTAAATTAATCATTCAATTCAATGAAAACTTCAACATTGCAATAAAAACTACAACATTCAGAAAGTTGCTTAAGTCAGATAAACAAGCTTCTACGTCCTTTTCGAAGTCAACTTGCGGGATATACAGTATGGTTTACAAAATGATAGTCAAAGTTAGTTCACACAAAACATCAAAGAAAACTCTATTGCAATGGTTTTTCACCACAAAGAAAACGAATAACTAACTTAGATTACAAAACAAAATATAAACTTTTCTTGCACCTGAATAGAAAGCAAAGAAAACTGTGCCAGAACAAATTAAATGAACAAAATCGTTGTTACCTTTCAAAATTTCTGCTTCAGCCGATTTTGAAGCAACCGCTTCTTGAAGCTGTGCTAGACTGTCATCTTTCTCAGCCATTTTCTGAGCAACATTTCCAAGATCCTCGACCTTCGATTTTTCGCACTGAAGCTCTTCTGACAGCTTTTGTATCTGCTCCTTCAGTTCTCCGTGCTGGATCTCACGCTGCTTCAAAATCTTCTTTGCTTTGTTAACTTTCTCATGAGCCTCTTTTCCAGCAGAACGGAGCTGTTCAACTTCTCGCTGCAACGTTGCATTTTCTTCTTGCAATCTCTGCTGCTCGGACAGTAACGCTTTTCCATCAGCTTCCCTCTTACTCAGAAGTTCTTCAGTCTCTGAACGAAGTTTTTCCAGATCTTGACTTTGTTCTTTGAGCAAGTGTATTTCTTCCAATAACTGTCGTTCACGAGTTACTTGTTCGACTGATTTCTTGTCATCTTCTGATTCCTTATCACTCAGTCTTATGACCAACTCTTCATACGTTTTTGACAAGTCTTCAAATTTATTCATAGTTACCCGGGATTCCACCTCTAGTTTTTGTTCACGCTGTGAACTTTCTTGCACCAACTGCTTTCTCGCATTTTCTTCCACTTTCAGCCGATCTTCTAGATCTCTTATACTACTGTCGTATTGCTCTTTCAGCTTCTTCTCAACGTCTGCACCTTTATTCTTTTCCAGTGTAAGCTGTTCTTCCATAGCTTCATACGACTTTGCCAGGCTCTCATACTGCTCTCGAAGTAGCATTTTCTCCTCCTCGAGTTCTTTCCCATGCTGCTCTTTAACTTTAGTTTCATCCTGTAACTTGTCAAAGTCTGCAACTCTCCCCTCGCTCTCGAGTAACATCTCCTCTTTTACAGCAATTGTTTCTGAGAGAGCCTTCACCTGCTCAAACCGTTCTTGTTGCTCCTGCTGGCTTGCTAAAAGTTCTTTCTCAGTAGAGTTCAACTGATCCCATACTGAACGAAGCTGATGATCCTTCTCGGCGAGGTCGTTCTGTACTATTTCAGTTTCTTCAGCTTTCAAAGCCAACTCTTCCTTCAACTTCTGAGCTTCTTTTTCTTTCGTTGAGGCATCATCCTGCGCTTCTTGGACACTTTCTTGAAGAGCCAGACACCTGTTCTCCAAATCAGCCAGCTGTTTTAGTCCTTCATCCTTAGTGACAATTACTTGTTCCAACTCGAGTACGCGTTTGGTCAATTCTGTTTCTCTTGTCTGCAACAGCTCAAGTTTTCCCTCAGTGTTAACTACGTATTCTTGCACACACGTGAGCTTTTCGTCCTTATTTGCTATCTCTTGCTCGTAAACGGTAATCTGTGACGTGTGCTCATTTGCTAAAGCAAAAAGCTTTTCTTCTTGCTCCCGATTCAAGGTTTCCAATTCTTTTATCTGTTCAAATTGTGCATCATTGCTCGTTTGGAATTGCTGGTTTGTTTCCTCGACATTTCCCATAAGGGTTTCCACTTCTATTAATTTCTCTGACAGTCTTCCTTCTAAAATTTTGATCTGACTCTCTTTTTCAAATAGCTGATTACCAAGTTCGTTGGCAAGATTGTTCTTTATGTCATGCAGTTCTTGAATTTCTTCGCACTTCTTAGAAACTTCTACTTCTTTCTCCTGCTTGTATACAGAGTGTTTCTCGCTCTGTAGCCGGATTTCTTCAAGTTTCTCCGTCAATTTTGCTTTCATCGATTCAAGTTCCGTTTCTTTGTGACTTAATGTTTCATTCTGAGAATAAAGCTCGTTTTCCAATTCTTCCAACTGCCCGTGAACTGATACGACCTTGGTACTGAGTGTTGAAAGTTCATTGTCTTTTGCAGCAATACTTTCCTGAAGTTTCAACTCGTTCTCTTTCATGCCAGAGAGTTTCTCTTTCAAAGACTTAATATCCTCGTCTTTTTCAATCAGAACTTTTTCTAAGGCTGACTTTTGATCGGAATCAGATTGAAGAGCCACCAATTGTTCAACTCGCTCCTTTTCGATTCTCTGCAGCTGATCCTTCAGATTGTTGATTTCATCCTCTTTTAGTTTGGCGACATCATCCATATTCTTCTCTGCCAGATTCAACTTGCCCTGCAAGCCATCGATGTCGGCTTGCGCATTTTCTAAGAGGAATTGAAGCCTCTCAAGCTGCGCTTGGCGTTCTTCTACTCGCTCCATTAAGGTTGCAATTGATGCCTCTTTCACCTTCAACTGATACTGCAAGTAAAGAAGTTGAAACAGTCACACTGGTTGCCTTGGAAGGACGATAAAGTCCACAAACGATAAGGCAACACATTCAACTGACATTTAACAACCAGCTAACTGTTAAACAAAGCTACCATTTGAATCTCCTCAAAAACAAACGACACGAGATGAAAGTTGCCAAAGAAAATATGGCTACACTAGAAACTAAATTTAGCGATGTTTCTGTTCAAAAACCCCAAACACTTACGGTATTTTCCGGTACATTCTTGAACACTTTAAAACCGTAGTCGCTTTAATACTATAGTTTGCCCCTCAAATAATTCTTGCAAAATTTCAGAGAAGCAAATGGATTACTGCTTGCGAAACCCATCGCCTGATGATTTTCTATATTGTCTCCTTTCGAAAAGCGGTAATTTTATACTGAAAGATAATTGGTTGTTTAAACAGTAAAGTTATGTTAGTATTACCAAAATTAACAACGCTATTTATGTTACAAAGCCGTTATGTTTTTAGTAAACTCATTAAAATTTGAGTAGGTGAATTTAGTGTCCAAAGAATGCAAATTTAAGAAAACATTCTTTAGATGCAAGCCACAACAGTTAATTTAATGTTGCAATTTTTAAGATGAACTCTTAGTATTACATTAAACAGCTTTTTTTTAAAAGAAAAGTCTCCTTTAACTTTTTTATAATCATTAATTAGTAATAACAAAATAATAATGCAATTTCTTATTTCAGCAGTTAGTTTATTTCTGTTTAACAAAATTCGAGAATTTATGGTCGAGATTGCCTTACTAGCTACACATGATTATTGGAAAGCTTATCGTTCTTTAAAAGACTGGCAGCTGAGAGGTTGGAGACGTTACGTACAAAGCTTGTAGCAGAGTGTGAGGCGAACTAATGGAGCTTAGACTGGTTCAGAGCAATTGATTTACCACCATTGTGATAGTAAGTTGCTGAGGAGTAAGCGAGTTCGACACCTAATCCTAAGGTTGCGAGTTAAGTCCTGGTCCTGTGTTGTATGGTTAAGCAAGACATTTTATCTGACTTGTCCCACTCGGCCGTACAAATAAGAACCAGCTTCTACTGCCGGCTAACCTAAGATGGATTGTTGTCCTGTCCTGGGGCAACCAAAGACTCCAGTCTGCTTAGCACTACAGAAAACGGAGATAAGCGCCAGACTAAAAGGCCATTTGGCTCAAGAAAGAATTTGGCTTTGTAGCTTTAGCTATTTGGATCAAAACGAAGTATCTCCTTCGCGTCAATGAATTAAAATTCCAAAGAAGGAAAAGGGTGGCGTCTGTTTTGGAATGGAAGACCCGATATCATTTGAACTCGTCAACTTTTTAAAAGCTTTGCAAAGTTTTACAGGATTTAGTGAAATCACGAATTCGATATATTAAATATGCTGAATCGATTATAAGATAAAGTAAAACAATGTGTAGGAATGAATAGTAAAGTTTAGCACATGGGCAAGTTGTGGCAACTGGAGACTATGTAAGAGATTTTTAATGATGTGACAGTACTAGTGAGTCAGTAACAATCAAAGGGTGATAGAGTATAGCAAAGCAAAGAACTTTAGTGATGGTTATGTATGGTGGTGTCTCTCAGCTGCCAGACACTTATTGGTCAGCGGCTGAGCTCACCTGAGTATCAGAATACTCTATCTCTTTGCTAGCAAACTTGTCACAGAACAACATCAACTCCTCATTTTTACTTTCGTATTTTCCAGTTATTTCTCGGATTTCTTCCTCTTTATTACGTAACTGCCCCTCATAGTTCTGTGCCATTTGTTCTTTTTCTTCAAGAGACGAATTAACCAGATGGAGATTTTGCTGTAACTTCGCAACTTTCTCCTCCAAATAGTTCATTTTGGCTTCTTTCTCGTCAAGCAGTTTGGAAACTTTGCTTACTCTATCCTCGCATTTTTTTTCTTTCGCTTCAAATTTGATTTTATTGTCAGCTATGTAATGCTGTAAGATAAGAGTAAAGACAAAGGAACACTGTTCTTAAATTCTTCCTTTGCATTAACTTTTCTTAATCAAGTCGTAAAAGTGCAGAAATAAAAAAACTTTGTTAAACCGAGACTCTAGATTGTTTACTAGAAATAAACGTTAACATAGACGTTTTAATTTTATGAAGCTGCTAAGTGTTATTCTTGGTTTTAGTAGTATGTTGGTTTATCCTGTTAGAGGAATTATTCTGCTCAATTATTGTTAGTAGGTACATTTTTGTTTTTTTTAAGAAAACCTCGATAAGTTATCTTTACCCATTAAAGCAGAGGAACAGCCAAAAAGAGAAGCTGACGTGTTCTGCGAGAAGCGTTTTCGAAACGTTAAAAACATACCAAGTTAAAGTCGATAACTGTGAAGTGTCGACTAACGCAACGAAAAATAACTTGGTTAAGCTTTTGGCGTAACCAAGGAAAGAAAAAAACAATACACGCAGCTCTCAAGCGAAAGCGGGAGTAAATAGGACCGACATGTATCACGTACAGAATGCACAGGTTTTATACCAGTAACCTTTGCAGTTGTAATTGATTGGTTAGACAGTGATTAGTTTGCAGATTACAACGAAACAAGACGTTAAAAATCGCCTTCAACCGTTTACCGCAGTCAGTTGGTTAAATTTATACTCAAGGTAACTTTTGTGCATTGTAACTATTACAGATGTGATGGTTCTATTTGAGCTAGCTTTTCTTGAGAGAAACGATTTCCTTCTTCAGCATTCAGCACAATGGTTAAAAATGTGCTTTATCAACAATTAGACTACATAACACTCAAAACTCGATGTGGTAGTACAACCAATCGGAAAACTTAATATTCAAAATCACAGTTAATATATACGGACTGGTTAGGAAACCATAGTCGTAAGTCTTTGTTCGCCTTTTTCTTTTGTTTTCTGGTCTTGAAACTTTACAAACACAAAATGTTTTGATAAGCAAATCAAAAAGGAACCAGTCAAAACGTTCTCACTAATGCCTGAAACAAAGAATGTGCAGGGCCACGGCTCGTTCAGCATAAACCAAAGCATCTTTGTACATTCTTCAAATTTCCCTTTTGATGTTTGGCGGCTTTCCTAACTAATTCGCATATATTATCTATAACAAAATTAAGTGGTGCAAATTTGGCTATACCACAGGCTATGTTATGGTGCTGTATATCACGACTTGTGGAGCTTTGGGAGTGAAACTGGTGTTCTTGAACACCTTCGAGCTTTGGGAGTGAAACTGGTGTTCTCGAACACCTTCGAGTTTTGGGAGTGAAACTGGTGTTCTTGAACACTTTCGAGCTTTGGGAGTGAAACTGGTGTTCTTGAACACCTTCAAGCTTTGGGAGTGAAACTGGTGTTCTCGAACACCTTCGAGCTTTGGGAGTGAAACTGGTGTTCTTGAACACCTTCGAGCTTTGGGAGTGAAACTGGTGTTCTCGAACACCTTCGAGCTTTGGGAGTGAAACTGGTATTCTTGAACACCTTCGAGTTTTGGGAGTGAAACTGGTGTTCTAGAACACCTTCGAGCTTTGGGAGTGAAACTGGTGTTCTCGAACACCTTCGAGTTTTGGGAGTGAAACTGGTGTTCTCGAACACCTTCGAGTTTTGGGAGTGAAACTGGTGTTCTTGAACACTTTCGAGCTTTGGGAGTGAAACTGGTGTTCTTGAACACCTTCGAGCTTTGGGAGTGAAACTGGTGTTCTTGAACACCTTCGAGCTTTGGGAGTGAAACTGGTGTTCTCGAACACCTTCGAGCTTTGGGAGTGAAACTGGTATTCTTGAACACCTTCGAGTTTTGGGAGTGAAACTGGTGTTCTAGAACACCTTCAAGCTTTGGGAGTGAAACTGGTGTTCTCGAACACCTTCGAGCTTTGGGAGTGAAACTTGTGTTCTCGAACACCTTCGTGCTTTGGGAGTGAAACTGGTGTTCTCGAACACTTTCGAGCTTTGGGAGTGAAACTGGTGTTCTCGAACCCCTTGAGCTTTGGGAGTGAAACTGGTGTTCTCAAACACCTTCAAGCTTTGGGAGTGAAACTGGTGTTCCCGAATACCTTCGAGCTTTGGGAATGAAACTGGTGTTCTCGAACACCTTAAAACCCACCTCAAGTTCCGAGTTGGCGGTTCTTACGGATGCCAGTTCGTTTTCTACGTTCTTCATGGAGTCAGTAACATTAAGAAGTTCTTCTTCTTTCGCTGTCAACAAACGGGCCAAACTCTTGTTTGATTCCTTGGCTGCTTCTATCTCACCTTCTAACGCAATTTTCTGTTTTGTCAACTCTTCAACTTCCTCATGTAGAGAGGCAGAAGTTCCTTCACTGGCTTCTTTCTGAGATTTCAATTGTCCTTCAACATCACTCTTGGCCTTACTAAGACTTTCTAGCTGTTGTTGGAGTGACAATACTGCTTTTCTTTCGTTTTCAAGTTCATTCTCAACATTGATTTTGGCTTGAGCAATGTCTTTGAGCTTGGTCCTGTAAGATGACATTGGCATGTTTCCATTAAACTTCTCTATTCTTAGCATCTCGGTTATACATTAAAAACTTAACCAGAAAACCATACCAGATAAAGAATGGCACTGAAATAACAGATCAAATCAAAATAAGATCAACTTCTTAATTGTTATCAGATTGGTCTTTGTTTAAGCTCCCGAATGGAACAATTTGTTTGTAAACATTATACTCAGGTATATTAGAAGATACTAGAATTTGGGACTAAAAAGTACAAACCGTAGAGACTCTGTTTCCTCGTGAAGTTCATCTAAGGATGATTGAAGGCTTTCCTGGAGAGCTTGTCTCTGGTGCTCCATATCCTCGTCAGAGCTGATTGACTCAGCTTTCTTCTGCAGTTTTTCCCTCTCTGCTTCCACCATTTCCTCCAGTTCTTCCACACGAGTACTAAGGGTAGTGCGCTCCTGGAGTGGAAAAAAGGGACAAAATCATCACCTGCAATCGTACACTGTGTACATCATGAGCGAGAGGTTTTGCAGAGTGAGTGAGTTAGTGGGTCAGTGAGTGAGTGAGTGAATGAGTTAGTTCTTGCACGAGTGAGTTAGTGCGTGAGTGAGTGAATGAGTTAGTTCTTGTGCGAGTGAGTTAGTGCGTGAGTGACTGAGTGAATGAGTTAGTTCTTGTGCGAGTGAGTTAGTGCGTGAGTGACTGAGTGAATGAGTTAGTTCTTGCTTGAGTGAGTTAGTGTGTGAGTGGATGAGTTGGTGCTTGCATGAGTGACTGAGTTAGTGAGTGAGTGAACAAGTTAGTGCTTGCACGAGTGAGTTAATGCGTGATTTAGTGAGTGACTGAGTTAGTGTGTGAGTGGATGAGTTGGTGCTTGCATGAGTGACTGAGTTAGTGAGTGAGTGAACGAGTTAGTGCTTGTATGAGTGAGTTAGTGCATGAGTGAGTGAATTGGTGCTTAAACGAAGGAATCAATTACTATCAATGTGTCATTAGCCAGTAGGGTAAATGCCGGCGTTGGTAAACAAAAAAACAAAGGTGGATTCTTTTAACACTCGTTTTTATCAGTTTATATTTGAAGGTAGTATAATAATTGGTTTTTGCTAAAACTTTTAGACTGCGCACTGTCGTTTTTTACAAATCTTAAAGCCAACTCGTCGCTTTGCGTTTCACTGCCAATTGACTCATGGAAAACTCAACTTCATAGTTGAGCTGTTAACAGGTATGAATTTCAAAAATACTACTCTCATTGTACCGTTATTACTATTATTAGTATCATTATTGTTGTTGTTCATACACATTAGTTTACACACCCTTTCCATAACATCTATCTTGCGTTCCAGGCCATACTTCTCCTCTTCAAGCAACCTGACGATCTCGGGGAAGGAAGCCGTGTCATAAGACGACGCCATTATGGTGGACGCGCCGGTGCTGACGGCCATGTTGCCATCCATTGGCCCTGGTTCAACTGGAGCAACTGGGGAGAAATACGACGATCTTCAGTATTTGTTCAACTTACAAAATGATTCGCAGCCACGTGCTTACGGCGTGTAAAGCAGCTTGTAAGCAAATGAAGACTAGTATCCTCAAACACAGCCCATAATATACTACGTGACGCATCAGAACACACTGCTGCGAGCAAACACGAGGTGTGTGCCAGCACTTTAAGTAACGTTCCGAGTAAGAACTAGAGAGGTCAACTGCAATGGAGTGCATAAAGGTGCAAATTGCGGTATTATCAAACTGTTGATCTGATTTTTAAAAATGGTTAATATCTTGATAAGTAAGCTGATGTCTTTCTTTCCAGTCCGCTTTTTCGTTCCTTTCTAATTGAGACAAATTCGTTTTTAAATTTGAGAAAAATCCTATGTAGGGAACATTAAAATAAAAAGGTTTTCTTCGCTTTTGTTTTAAAGTTTTATGATTGGCTTAAATATTATAGCACAAATGAAAAAATGCTTTAAAATAGAATTTCAATGCTTTTTACTTTAAAACTGTGTTGCATACTGGTCGATGTAATCTCAGTTTGAAAGTTTCAACATTCTGGTGTGGGGAAAGCAAATGAAAATATGGACAAAAAGAACAATGGGAGGTTCTCTCTTCTTACACGGAGCATTACTTAAAGGACAGGGATAAAAAGGATAAACGCACGTACAACAAACCCCCCCCCCTTCCAGTACTCGTACGTCACTGAATTGCCACTGATGCCAAGATATTAGGCTTCTGGCGCTCACAATAACTCAAATGAAAAATAAGATCATTTAGTGCTCACTGTTTTTCGGCTTATTTTAAAATAAAGTTGATGGCTTTTTATGGCAGTTTTATTTTTGAGTACGGATGTGGCTGCAAATCACCAAGGCTTACCAACAGATTTTTTCTTTTTATTCGGACAATTAAAGCGAAGTACAGAACACAAAATATAAAGAACAGAAGAGGGGATCCATATCAAAATGTAACTAAATTGCTATAAGCTGGTGAATATCATTAAAGAATTTCCTTACAGAAACACTTACCTGCCCACTGGGGTCTCTCGCATTCGAGAATGAAACTAAGATTACCTTCTTGCTATTACGTCACCATGACGTCATATAAAGACTTCTTGACAAAACAAAACAATTTTACAAAAGTTCGTTACCTACGGTACCCCCAGCGACGTTTTCTAACTTACCCTCCTCTGTTGGTGCAGCTGCCTCAGTGACGACTGGTTCTTTGTCGGCTTTATCTTTCCCTTTGTCAGTTGCCTTGTAAAACTCTTCTAAGGCAGCTTCCAGTTGCAAATTCTTAGCTTCAACGGCCTCCTTTTCCTCTTCCAATTGCACCATGCGAATCTGAAAAGATACCTTATCTTCCCGCTCCTTCAGCAGATACTTTTCCACTTCGTCAAGGTTTGCCTTCAGGTTGCCTTTTTCTTCATCAAGCTCTTTGAACGACTGGTCTAAGGTTGCCTTCTCCTTCTCCAGGGAGGCCTTGGCGTCCAACTGATCCTGCAGCTTAAGGAGAATAGTTTCATTCTCATTCTTCTGAGTTTGTAACTGCTCGGAAACCTTTGATAACTCTGTTTTCACGCCGTTTAATTCTGCCTCCAGCTCAGCAAGTTTGTCGGTGTCAACAGATTCAGTGTCTTTCTTTGACAACTGCTCCTCAATCTCAATGTTCTTCAGCTGTAGCTGCCCTTTCTCTTCTTCCAACTCAACCAGCTTCAGGGTCAACGCTTTGTTCTCCTCTTGAAGGATCTCATCTCTTTCCTGTAGCTCTTTCAGCTTCTGTTGATGTAAGAAGATAAGTTATTAACAACAGCGCCAACAATGATGGTAGAATACAGAATACAAGACTAAAAATGTTTAAATGTTTAAAACCAAGCATTTTTGACTAATATGTCATCATCAGGGCTTTGTTTGGCCGCCTGTTTTGAAAAACTATTCAAGTTATTCCCAATGGGGAAAAAATGGGTTGTGCTTGCATCTTTTCATTTTCAGTTCGTTGTTGTCTGCCAAAGTAACACTGCAGTTTTCATTGTTACGCTGACTCTAGAGTCGTAAGAACTCCATGGTAAACAGGTCATTTAACTTGGTTCTGATGGTTTTCTCAGTTCATTTAAAGGTCAAATGAATCAAAACCTAGAAATTCTTTCTTCAGCCATTCAAAAACTACAAAATGTTAAACAAAATCA
>JAOBAT010058843.1:0-25000 GCA_026413305.1 Hydrozoanthus tunicans | reverse complement strand
ACATCATCATTTTTTCATTATAACCTCTGTTATTTGGACCCAACACCCTCACCACCTTGTTACCATAATTACCCATGATGTGGCATTGTCTTGAATACCACCATTTTCATCTTCAATCATTAACGTTGTCCCTGTCACATTTATTATACCCCAAACCCTAACATCCTTGTTTATGACCAAAACTGATGACACTGTCTCCGTAATCATGATCATCATACTTAAATTATCTTTATCAACATCATCGTTATACTTTTCATCATCAGTTTTGCCATCACCAACATCTTGATGTCATCCATTCTGCTATTCCAGTATCAAATGTGCTTGTTTTTCCAGGATGCTGCTTTGCTTTACTGCTGTTCTACAACTTAAACCATGGACATTCCTAGTAAAAAGCCTTACCAATACCAAACAACTGGAGTAATACCTACCCTTGGTATGAGGGCAGGTGGTGCACTACCATGAGGGGGTGGCAGACAGGCTCCTGCAGGGTGTGGCATTCCTGGGAAGTGCTGTGTTGGACAACAAATTGCCCCAGCATTAGACTTTAAGTCTACCTTTAGTTCTTTGGATCTTCGTTCCTTTAGAGATTAAAAGACAGATTGAAAAGGAAAGCAGAGCCAAGCGTGGCTGCTGCTACAAAGGAAAACTGTATAAAAAGTTTTCAAGTAATGAGTTTTTTGGTGATAACAATTTCTGAAGACAAACAGCACTTACATGGCACTTCTGTGTGTACCACTGCTTCCATGATCAGTGAAAGTAAAGTCTAGGTCAACAATAAATTCTTTCTCGTTTATCAAAATCCAATGACACCTGTGTAACAACTGCATATGGTGCACAGAAAAAGAATGCAGTCATAGCCATGTTTATCTTGAAATACTGACATCTATATCTTTTTAGAAGGTAACGTCCCTCTCTCACTAGTGTTTGTCTGGACAATTTGCAGCCCTTTTTCAGAGCAGGAAAAATAGTATAAACTAAAATATTAAAAATATTAAAATTCAAGAGTTTTATCACTGACCAATGTTTTATTTGTAACTTTGAAGGAAAAGCAGCAACATGAATTAGACAAGGTTATTGTTCCATATTTTCCCACTCCATGATAGGCCCAAATGAACACACCCTAAACAATGTCACAAAGCAATACTCACCAGTGCATTGTTTGCTGGCGAGAACATTGATGCACCACTTCCCATAATGGGGCCTGGAACTGGATGGAAGTGTTGGTGTTGATGCTGGTGTTGGTGCTGATGTTGGTGCTGATGAAGGTGAGTTTCGTAATGCAAGAATGGTGATGTCATGCCAGGCGGAACTCTTTCAGATTGGGACTGTTGTAGGAACCGGCTGTTCAGTTCATGCCTCAAAAACTCAGGACCTAAAAAATTGAAAGTGAACCAAGAATTTTGATCAAAGTTCACAAATGCTTTTCTAAACCAGTTTAAATGAGCTGGTAGACAAAACCCTAAAGTTAAAAAAATGATTGAGGTTAACCAAGCCCAATAAAATGACCATTCATTTTGCTTGTTTTGCAGAGAAGAAATGAATAGTGTCACTTTTATCTATAAACAATAACAGAATGAAGAATGTTATTGTAGGACAAACTCTATTTCCTTATTTTCTGTCAACAATTACCATGGGTCTTGTAACGTCATTTTATGTTCTCTATTGTCTAGAGACGTAAGCATCACTATACAAATAAACCTGGATTTTACGATATGCCTTGGGAGAAGAAAAAAGTATCTAAAAATTGAGGTATTGTGGCAAAGAGACCCTCAACTTTATGATATGAAGGCAAAGTTATTGGCAATATTATTGTATTGAGATTGAGTTAGACTGATCTTTTTATTAAATCATTTTTGAATGCTGTGTAATAATGTACATTTAAATATATCACCTGAACTTGATTTATTATTTACATAACTATTTCAAACACTGTACTTCATTGCACTTTAGACTGATCACTGAGTCTCACTTCATCAATGAAACCCAATGTGTTCTTTCATTATTATTTGGCTTACAATTTTTTCAAAAGTATTCCTGAAGTCACGTTTGTCATTTTCCTCTAACATCTGTGTTTGTCACTCTTTGTTCATAGCAAGAGCCAGTCATATTGTTGTATCAACATCAAATAAACATTTGGGAGAATAGATTTGCATCTTAAAATTGCATTGAAAATAGTAAGATCAAGGTCTTTTTTCAATGTATGCTCATCGCAATGACTTGTTAACCAAGCACAAACTATTTTTTTATTAATAGATACGAGTGTTTTACTGTATTTTCCATTTCCACGCTATAGCTATGAAGGTATTGCTGATGTCATTTATATATTTTTTTTTCTTTTTTCTGAGTCTTTATTTTATTCTTCAGTGAAACACTCATATCCATATAACAAAAAGAAATGGTGAAAAAGATTTCATAAACTTCATATAAAGGAGCCACCATGTAATATCCTTTATATATCAAAACTAACATGATTACATCACCTTTTGGTTAACTTGATTGAACAATAACCATATTTCAAAAAATAATAATTACACAACTAGAAGATCATCTGGCCCAATGCTGTAATGTCACTTGAGGTTGTCAGCCAATTATTTTCATGTCTTAATGTGTTTAAAGGAGAACTGAATAAAAAGTTTTGGGCTCTACCTGGGCTAATGAAACACAGTTCTGTTGTAACCAGTCATAGCAGCAGAATTGTTTACCTACTAGTTATATAATTAAGAGGCCCACTAGTTCTATGCTTTACAGAAGCTAAACTAGGCTTCCTTTCACATCAGCTTTTTTTTTTAAATGTTTGTGCAATCGAGACAAGTTTAAAAAAATATATTCCTTGCACTTTTGATGCTGCAGTTGTTTCCACCAAGTCTGTCATGCGGGTTCGATTCCTGGTGCTGGACCTTCACTCAGGGTCTTAAAATATCTGAGGAGAAGGTGCTGCCTTTGCTCTAACATCTTCAAACAGTTAGACCTTCGCATCTTCTCGGTTAAAGACGTTAAAACGTAGGTTCTGCATAGCAGGCCTAGAAGGGGACCTCGAATCCTATTGCCTGTTCTCTCGTGGCTCAATGAGTCAAAAATGTCATAAATGCCATAAATGTCACCCTTATAACTTGGTTCTATTTCTTAGAACTTGTTTGACAAAAAGACTGAGATACAAGTGAACTTGAACACTGTCATAAACAAAACTGCCTCAAATGTTCTCTTTTTGAGCAGCTTTTAAAGTTAACTTGACATAGGCGTATAACTATGTACAAGAAACAACTGCACCACTTACAACTAGCTATTCATAAACAAATCAAGAGTGTTGAAGAGCTGCAGCCATTCCAGTTAAGAACTTGAGCAACTGGTTACGGTTGCTATCATCAATATCAACAGAACCTTCAAAATTCTCCTCATGTCTCCTGAAACACAAGCTGTACAGCAATAACCTTTCACTGTATGCAACTTGTACAGAGTCAAAAAGTGTTTAATTTTTCTGCAAACAACAGTTCTCCTTTAATGCTGCACAAAAGGTTTCACAAAAAACTTGAATCATGACTTTCAGATGTGGCTGACATAACAGGTTTACTATCACCTTACCTCGAGTGATTTCCACAGCATTGGCCATTCCTTTTAATGTGTTGAGAGAAGCAGACAGCACTCACATTAATTTACAGACAACCGGTTGAACAACTTTGAGTTACAAGTTACACATTCCCGCGGAATTTCAAATTTTGGCAAAAAAGAAATAATTATAGTCCATCCATGGGGTATATACTAGCCATTTGTTGGTAATGAGGACATGCATAAAACTTTTTGCTAATAATTAACTATTTAAAATCTTTAAAAGAAATCATGAGGAATCAGAATGACAATTGAAAATACTAGTTTTTGCTTGCAAATCATAACAGTTTTAACAGCAGTGTAATGCAAGAAATGAGAAACTAGGTTAAAACCAGGTTTCTTTCAGTGCACTTCATTTCTTTTCTCCACAGAGTTTATTGATCATTTTCATGAAGCAAAACTTATATGCTGTGTACTTTTGTTAATGCACCTCCAGTGATGATTTTACTGTTTGATTACATCAATACAAAAATAAGTTGTGGCATGGATAAGCAAAACATTAAACCTAAATTCTTTAATATAAGAAAACTGAAAAACGTTTTATATCTCTTTTATCATGTTTCATCCTCGTGAAAAGCTTTCAAACACTAGTATAATAATGAAGTTGTTTTCATTATCCACTAAAGTTACTACTCATAGAACACTTAAAATGATTTTGTAAAATCACACAAAAATGTCTTGCTTAATTTTTAAAAATGTCCATGAAAATTTGGTTCTGCAGAAGTTGAAAAATCAACTTGGTCACTTGCAGTAGTCATACCCCTTGTGAAGAGGTTTTGCTGGAGGATTTTAAGCTTTGAAAAGTTAATTGTTGATTCAGTTAACTCAAACTAGGCATGTATAAATTTGAATGAATTAACCTCAGTATCTGTGATTGGTTTGCTTATTTCTGCAATGGAAAGCAGGCAGAACGCTGGTTACTTGCCCCAGACAAGCAACAACTAACACAATGGAATGGTTTATGGAAAGACCCTCAAAAACACACAAAAAAAACAATACAGAGAAGAGAAGGAACTGAGTCCAAACCAAGTTAATTTGTTGGGGCAAGGATATTTTACAAAATAATTCAGGTCAGTCGGTTGGAATAAAAAAATATCTATATATAACATTAAACTTACATAAATCAGATCTGTGTCACGTCAAGTTTCAATACACTGAAAATCTAATGCTGGTAACCTGTTGCCAAAAGGTAATTATTTTAATGAAGAGGGATAAAAACTAGAACTTTTTTTGTCCAATGACAAGTAGAACAACCAGTGGCAAAAATGGTCACACTTTTTTTTTGATTTGAGAAAAATTAGGTTGGGTTGGATCGGTGCCCCAACAAATTAATCTGGTTTGGCCTTAATTTAGTGAGGTAACTGTATTTATGTAAGAACAGAAAGCTAAGGAAAGAAGTAAAAGCCTAAGAAACAACACGGTAACCCCTACTCTACCTCCCTCAAGGGAAAGAAAACTCTTATCAAGTACTTACTTGGGTATCCGAATGGCGGCTCTCCGGGGCCGTGTGCATAGCCCATGGGGCCACTGGATGGGGAAGGAAATGACGAAAAGTGGGGAAACAGCCCCCCCTGACCAGGACTGCCATAGATAGGTCCAAATGAGTGGCTAGTTGTAGCTGTTGTTGCAAAACTAAGAGACAAGCTTGAGTTTGAAACAGAACCACGACTGTTTGGTCTTTGTGGTGTTGATGAAGATGAACTGGTAAAAAAAATAAAATTTGTTTTTTCAGGACTTGGGTGTTTGCCCATAGACCCTATGCAAAAAATTAATGGTGGCTATCTTAATATACTTTTGCTTAAATTCAAATTAGCCTTACCAGTCTCGTTTAGAGTAACACATTCTTTTGAATGAGGCTAGTAGGGCCAGTTTAAATGTGGAAAGAATGTTAAAACTGCCACCGCTTTTACAAAGGGTCTATAATTATAGCAAAACAATTTAAGGTATTGAAAGATGCTAAGCATCTTAAGTCAATATTGGCAACTTTGAATGAACAACACTGAGACAGCAAAACAACAAAAAAATCATGATAAATCAATTCAATTAGTAAGTACAACTATAATAATCATAAACTGGAACTGATGCTGTATTTGTGACAAGATAAATAATCTTGTCAGCTTAAATCTTATCTTTGACAATACATTACAATTTTCATGTTACATTTATATCAAGTTTGATATATACTTACAAGAAAAATTCAAAACATTTTAAGTAGAAAGATAAGTATTGTTTTTTATGTTTCAACTAAATTATTGTATCTTGAACTATATTGTTACAAAATACTTAAAAAAATTCATTACAAAAAAGGAACTTGTTCCCCTTGATTTAACAAGCTAAAAGAATCCAAAACTAATTACAGACACTCAGACAAGATTTAAAACCTTATAGCACACACAGAGCTGATGACTCAAGGGATAGTTTAACTGGCTATGGCTTGCTCTGTGCACCCTCTAAGAGTCTTACGTTTTAATTCTCTGAAGTACTAAATAATAGTATATTTACTGTTACTTATATTTGACTAAACTTCCACTCTTATGGGGGCCTTACTTGGGACTGAGTATTATTAATTTCTGGGGTTCTTAAGCCAAGCATTAATTACCACTGCAGGTTTTCAGACTATCAATATTCTTCTGGGACACAATGCTCAGTGTTTACATTTGTCAATCCTTCTTTTTTTTGACAAGAAGCAGCACCCATCTCCAAGAAAAAAGTTATTTCATACTTTGTTAATTAATATTATGGTTTATTTTACAAACTTGTATTTAATAATTATAATAATGATAATGTTTAGCATTTATATAGGGCTCTTTTCCATGTGGATATGATTAAAGACGCGTAACAATGATTTACAGATGACTCTGGTATTGAGGGTCTTAGATAGTCCACTAAACACTGCTCACAGTAATGTTCAGTAAGAGTTGCCCTCAGTTACTAGAAGAGACAGACCACAACACCTGGATCCCTTACTCTTTTTCCACAAGTGATGTGGGTTCTTTTAATTCCCCCGATAGGAGATCAAGAGACTGGGCCTACGGTCTAACGCCCTTATCCAAGAAGACACAAAGGTCTAACCACTTGCAGTTGTTAGAGCAAAGGCAGCACCTTCTCCTCATTTTAAGACCCTGAGTGAAGGTCCGGCACTGGGAATCGAACCCGGGCCTTCCGCACAAAAGACTGGCACCTTACCAACTAGGCTAACCAGGCGGTGGTTAAAATACATTGTAATGTATTTGAAATCTTTACACCCTATAGTACTATTCCATTCTATACTGTTATTAATTTTGAAGAATTTTTTTCCCTTTACCACTATTCTGCTCTATACTTTTATTAGGGACAGCTTCAGAGTACATATCTCTGCTACAGTGACCAGCCAATCTACCTTCGTGATGCACATTAAAGTGAAAAAAAAACCCAAAAAATGTCTACTCAGGTGCAGTAACAACTTTTGCAAAGAATATCTGATAAGAATATGTTGACTTCATTCATCTTTTACTAATCATCCAAGCCCTTGGACTTGTTGAACTATAATTGTAGATGGCTCTGATTTGCTTAATTAAAAAAATGTAGAAAAAGATCACAGCTGCTTGATTTAAAATTGAAGAATGATCACAGCTGCTTGATTTAAAATTGAAGAATGATCACAGCTGTTCGATTTAAAGAAGATGAATCACAGATGCTCAATTTAAAAACTGAAAAGAGCACAGCTGCCATTTTTTGGCATGTAGTGGGCAGCAAAATTAATAATGCCAAGTTCAGACACCACGACATCCAAATCATGCTGTCTAAAATAATTATGGTTCTACAAAGATTATTTAAATACTTGGGAATCTGTAGTGCTCTTTTCACAAGTGTAGTTGAAAAACATGGCAGCTGGAGTTAGCTTGAACATCCTTTTCATGACAATACTCAGATAAAAAACACTGAAGACGAAAACAGCAAAACTAAGCAAGCAGAACAACATGTTTTTGTTACAATTACATTTTCTTACACACACTGAACATAGTGTTTTAAAAAAGTTACAAATAATCCTTCACTTAAACATTTTTCAGATCACTTAATGTGCACATTTCAAGAATGACACAGTTCTTGCATCATATAGTAACAAACACATTTTTATGTACTCAATTTTTGCCACAACAAATCAAACAGTAACCAATTTATTCTATTGATTGGCTCAACTGAATTTGATGATCAAACACAAAGAAATGTCCATACATGTATTTCATTGTCAAACTGCTTACAAAAGAAACTGAAAGATCAGTATCATTGATCATATTCCTGTTCAATGAACATTGTTGATTTTGCATGACTATGTTAGATTTGCTCAAGAATTTTCCTTAGCTTTTTTAGGTACATTTTCTTATACACCAGTTGTTCTTTTGAAGGCAACAACAAATGTTAAGTCTGACTAATCAACAATACCATATTATCTTATTTCCAAATATTCGAAAAAAAAACTATGAGTATCATTAACAACTAAACAAGCCATAGAAGGTCCAGGATTTTAAATAATCAGCGACATAAGGACACTTACCTGGTTACATCGGCCACTTTCACTGGTGTTTTTTCAGATTCAGATTTGTTAGCTTCCGTCAAACTTGCTTTGGTTGTAGCGATCAGACTGACAGCACTGAAGCTTGAGCCTAAACAACAACATGGAAAAACTGACTAAAAATAGGAACAAGTGACCATTATAGAACAAACTTAGGAGTTTCACCTGCTCATCCTTGCTAAGAGATTGTGTAACTACTAGTCGTAAAGTGTCACAGCTTCAACAAAGTTGGGAGAGCTCATTTAAAAATCAGACATAACTTGCATGTTTCGAAACCTTCATTTGAGAGTGCAATCTCAAAAGGTACTAAGCAAACTATTTCAAAAGAGCTGCAGGAAATTAGACTACACTTTGTTGTACTTAAATATTTGACTAAAACTGAATAAATGAAATGAACACATACTTGGTTTCACACTTTAAGTCTTGATTCGCTTAATATTACAATATTTTTCATATAAGTCATCCTTTTGTGTTAAAATAAGCTCCGTCTGTATTTGAAAGGGTTCTTGAATGGGGTCATTCAACTCAAGAGGCCGGACATTCACAGTGACATCTACTCCATAGCAGCCACATTACACAAAACAATATATTCTCATCAATGGCTCCTCAACGATGAAAAACACTTAGTTCAAGTGGTTTCTTCTCTAAAGTACTTTTGGAAAATGAAAGTTGTTATTCATTTTACCTCATAAACCTAAGAAAAACAGTTTACACTGTTACTGAACGAATCATGATATTTGCTGGTCACTATATATTCAAATTCAAATCTCTGTGAATCTGTAGTATAATTATTAATAATTATGAAATTTGAATGGGACTGACTGACTTAGACTAATGAGTGTGAACTCTTAAAATGCCACCTTGCTGCCAAAAAATAAAAGTGACTGTCATGTGTTGCTCTACCCTTTTTATCTGAATCATTGCTCCTATGGCAGTTTGTGTGTATAGCCCAATAGAAATGAAAAGCAAAACAAGGTTTTAACAAAACATGAAAACAGAAAACCCTTTAACCCCTTTAGATACAATTTTTTATTTATCAAAAAAGGGGGTGCATTTAAGATATTATTTTCTTTGTAAATCTACTTATTGTCAATAATGAAGCAGTGACCAACTGGCTATATAATTATGCACACCAACAACAGAAAGACACAAGTTACAGTCCTGGCCACAGTATCGAATCAAGGCACTTTACCCATGTAATTTTTGGTCAACACAGAAACTCACAATAAAACCTAATATAGTTGAAACCTAATTCAGTGTTATTTTGTAATTTATTTTTTTGTTTTAGTTAACACTCTGTCCAATAAAACAGGAAAGAATCTCTCAACTCTATCACTATTCTCAAGAGGTAGTAAAGAGTACAGCACATGCTCAAAAGAGGAGCTATAGGAGCACTAGAGTAAAGCTCTTCTGCAATATAGTCAACCCTTGAAACCGTGCCCACAATATGTAGAACTCACCTTTACAAACAAATTCTCCACACTCAAAGCTCTTGAGAAATTATTTCATAATATCAAGTTAAGTTATTCTAAGAATGCAATGCTAAGAGCTTTGGTTAAAAACATGACAAGTAGAAACCACTGAATTATGTAAGAACACTGTTGAAATAATATTGACTAGGGAGTGGTTTATTGGCCACAAAATAACAACTATCTTAGCTAGTTAGTTTAAATATTTAAAACTTACAGTCAAATGAAAATTATGTAATGCCCAATTTAAAATAAAACAAAATGACTCAGATCAAAGCGAACAAGGGAATACTTTGACAAAGTGATGTACAACAATTGGGTTAACTACAGATGCAAATTGTTTTAGATTTAAGAGGAAATATGAAACAAAGTGTATTGTAGTTCAACAAAAAAAGGATTGGAAGGGGTTAGCCCTAAACTTTCTAAACTTTACTTACTTTTTGCTGTTGTTGATGCCTTTGTGCTCTCATTTTCAGAGACCTGGGAGAAATTTGATATTAAACAGTTATTGAAAGTTACAACTACATCTAAGAAACATGGTGTCCATAGCAGTTGAAAGTTTGTTGCTTCAGGGAAAGATATTTGCATGATAAGCATTGAGTTAAATTCTTTAGCCAATCAGTGATTTGGGTTATCCATTCTTCCTGGCCATTGAAGTTTTACACAAAACAAATATCATGTACATTGTACGTAAAACTTCACAATTAACTTTTCAGTTTCTATATAACCACATTGGGAGAATTTTGTTTTTATCTTTATTAATGCAGCTATCTTATTTAATTAACCACCAAATTACTGAATATAAAATATCTCATTTTATATTTATATGTTAGTTTAATAACACCTAACTTCTCCTTGCATAAAGGTAAAGCCATTAAAATTTAAATTCTAAAATCACCAACATCAATTGAATATTGGTTGAAAGCAATCAACCAACTGATAAATGGTACTTTGGTTATAAAAATAGAAGACAGTTAATTACTACCTAGTTTCAAAATCAACCACACTCAGGTACTCGATGCCATTTCACTATAATTGTAAATAGAGTAGCCTACTATTTTGGCTACTATCATAAAAACAACCTTGTTGGCAACAACGGGACCAATAATAGATGTATCAATTAACATTACACATGTGTATATATATATATTAACCCTTGTACACACTACATTTATTTGTCAGTTTTCAGTTATCATTTTGTTCTGTAAAAACAGTTTATTAATTAAGTTTTCTTGTGTTCACTATACAGTTGAACCCCTCCTGATAGAAACAAAGATAGGATGGTCACAACTCTAAACCAGACACAAAATCTTGGCCCCTGCCATGCATTTTCTCATGCAGTCATTTGCTGTATTTTAGGTCTCTATAAGACAGACACCTCACTATGATAGAGAATCGCGGTTGGCCCTGAAAGTGTCTGTCTTAGAGAGGTTTAACTGTGTGCTATTTTCCTGATGGTTGCATTTTGTATTGTGCTATTCAGTAAAAAAAGAAAATGCAGTGACAAAAAAATCAATTATTGTAGAAAAAAATATTAGGCTGACGGCAAACAAATTCAAAAGCACAAAAATAAATTCTCCTTACTGGTTATATGAATTGTATGGGTCATAGTTAGGAGGTTTTACATTTTTACTTACCCGTTCACCTTCACTTTCTGCATCACACTAAAAGAGAGAGACAAAAAACAGTGACCCAAATGTCAACTAAAACTCTGTCTTAAGGAAAATACAATTAACCTAACAAGTAAAAGATGGAAGATGAGAGGAAGTAATGGGATAAGTCAGATATGAAGGGTGATATAGAATCACAGAGATATATGTAGGGTCTATGCTACAGAAGTATGGGTGTGATCAAGCTATTTTTTTAAGCATAAACTAGAGGCAACTGAAACAATGGACAGTTTCTTAGCTCATGCTTGGTCACAATGAAGCCTTTTTTAACCAACTCCTGGAGAGGAAGGATGCACTTTTTATCTGGCTTTAGCAGAAAGTCATAACTGGTACTCACTACAAGTAGGTTATGTCCTAGCAAAATAATTAGAGATTGGAAATGATTTTATGTCTTGAGGATTAAAACTATAATGATTAGCCTTAGACAGCAGAAAACAAGAACATAAGCTGAAGATGTTTGTAAACTGTCATGAACATTACAATGTGGGTTGATAGAAAGATGATACAGGATCATTAACATAGAGACCTTTAGGTGCTTCTGTTTCTGTTTCTTTTTTTGCAAACAGGGGTAGTAAGAAATAAGGGGTCTTCTAGAATTTCTTTCAATTCAAAGCAAGATGTCTTGTTATGCTTCACAACTGACAGGCACTAATGAAAACATTAGCTGGTAACTGGCTCCCTTATCACTACATCTAGGGATTGAAACACCTACCATATAGCCTCTATCCGAGTCATCAGAATCTGATCCACCCTGCTACAACAGAAGTTACAAAAAATGTCATTGTAGGGTTTCTACAGAACCCTATTCATCAAACATTTTTAAACTTATTCAATAGTTTTTTAGCGAGGCAATTAGTTTCTTTAAGCTGTTGGCTCACCATGAGGCACAAAGCACTGAATGGTACGTCTCACACTTCTAAATGTTTTTCAAGATCATAACAAATCAATATAGGAAAACCTAAAATAGAGTACCTGAATTTTGAAAAGTTGAAGTTTATCTGACTACCATTCACAAGAACAGTGTATTTATATGCTAACTGGTCTAAGGGCAAATTTTCTTATACAGAGAAAAACTTTCAAAAGAATCAATTGCACTGCTAAGTTTGCAATATACCTTCTACTGATAAATAGGTAATGATTAATATCTTTGTAACAATCAATTTAATTAAATCTTCTGACTTAGAACAAGCTTATATCAAAAGAGGGGGGGAGGGATTCAGGGTAAAAAAGGTAGGGTTTCTTATCAGTAATCAGGGTTCGTACACCTTATCAATTAAAAAAATCCAGGGTTTTCCAGGGCTGTTTTTCGTTTTTCCCGGGCTTTTTTAGGGCTCTTTAAACCTGGAATGAAAATAATAACTTTCCAAATCGCCTGTTTAAACAACATTTTAGTAGTTTAAAAGTCTTAAAAATTCGGATTTATTGAACTTAATGTAATCAAACAATGATGCAAAAATTAAGTCCAAAATCTTAATTACTTGGAACGAAAAAATGCATCATTTACCAAACTTAGTTTTTTCAAAGAAGTTCTATGAAATTTTCCAGGGCTTAAGAAAAAATTTCCTAGGCTTTCAGGGCTCCAAAGAGTGTCCAGGGTTTTCCAGGGCCTGTACGAACCCTGGGTAATTGTGAAAAATCACCCAAAAAAAAGTTGTGAATGTTTTCATCCCAAAAAAAAAACCTCATTACATTGGTTTTCAAAAAGGAAGAACAAAACTGCAGAAAAAACCAGGACTGCTTTGTTTTCGCACCCCTCAAAAATACAAAATTGCTATTTTGACCTCTAAAAATACAATGAGTACTCCTATCATACCAACAGAGGGAGTACAAACTTAATTTCTTACATCATTTGGTCGAATAGAGAGTTTCTCTCTTGGTGTAGCTGCAGGGCGAGCACTGTCATTTTTCGCCCTTTCATCATTATCATCTTCAGAGTCGGAGTCTTTTCCTTTTGGGCCACGATTTTGCATCTGCAAGAGTGCCATGTGTAAATATTAGTCCATTATACAACAATAGAAATTCTTCAAATCCATTATACACTGCATTGCCAGGGCTTGGTACTAGAACTGTTGGCCCTTGGTTCATCTGGACACCAAAAACGACATAAGCGACTTTGTATGAAACATTAAATTCTCCCAATGGTTATCAAGAGATAACAGGGATAATGTAGTGAGAATTGAGAACTTCGTCAAAAGTCACTTATGTCGTTTTTGCACTAGACCTTCCAAGTTTGGGCACAAAATTCAAGAAAATAGGTAAATTAAAATTGACAGCACTGGTACTGAACCCTGATTAATGGTTAACAATTATAATAATAATTTAACATTTACAAATCAGTGTTCAACCTTAGAATTAGTCTACAAACTAAAGGCAATGTCTTCTTTCCAATTAATTACATTTGTCCTCAGCAAGGCTTTCTTGAACTAAGCACAATAAATGTATCTGACCAAAAGTTGTATGGCTCTGGGCAAAAAATGAAATGGTTACATTTGTGTATTAAAGTATCATAAAGAAAAGTGGTATTAAATCAACTGAGTGATATTTGGCTTAATGGAATAGCACAAATCAAATCTATAATTATATTACTCACTACAGTTTCCCGCCAATCATTAGTACAACAACTATTACATAGGGTAGTAAAAGGTAAATTATCTTCAGTTTTTCCTTTTATCATTTTTGAAAATTTACAAATATGATACACTGGCTATTGTCTCAGAAAAGGCTTTAAAATTTATAATAATATTATACAAATACCAGATCTCAGAAAAAGGTAGCAAATTTGATGAAGAACGCTAAAACTCATTTAATGCCAAAAGAACATCAGTATTGAAATTATGAACATCTAACTGGATATATTAAATTTTGTTCAAGTACAAGTGCCATAACAAATACTGTGTCACACATGATGTGTTTTGTGCTTTAAAGAGTCTCTGAAATATTTTTGAGCAACTTCGATTTCAGAGAAACATCACCAGCTGCTCAATAAATGACGCTGTTTTTTATTTCAATTACTTAACATTTTTTCATGTAAAAACAAAGAATTTTGTTCTTAGTATAGATACTTGATAAATGGACTCTTAACAGAAGAGTGAAAAAGCTTAAAATAAACTAATAATGGATAAGTTTTGGGTTAGTGGTTAAACATTAAAAGCAAACAATTTACTAGTATAAAAAACAATTACTGAGCATTGTGTTCATGTCCATTCTAAACTGTAGTCGAAGACCCATAGAGTAATAGTCACTTTGATTGCTTCCATGAGCAGAATGAGAAACAATTAACATTACTCACTCTAACTTTGGAACTAGTAGTTAAAAGACAACAAACTATACAATTTGCCTGTCTTCATGCATAAGGTCCAGTAAAAAGGTCAGTGCTTTAATATACTAAAAAAGGCAATTTTGTCGAAACAAAGTCAACAGGAAAAGGGTCTGTAAGCTTTGTTGTAACCTGACATAGAATGGTAGCATCTGCTAACTAAATTTGGTAAATATTCCTTTCATCCTCATGGACTAACATGAAATGATGATTTTGAATTCTTGACCAACAACTACAGTACTTAGAAAACAATTTTTGTAAACCAGTTTTTCTGTTCAATTGTTTTAAACTTAAACATTATCAATTCAAGTTAACAGTTTTAATTAACAAATACTCTTGTTTGTTTCAGTGACAGTAGTAAATGGCTTTCTAGATATCAAATTTCATGGAAACAAATGCAGTAATTAGAGCTTCAGTTAAAATTGTGCCTTTATGTTTTGCCAGCTGCCTTGCCTATGAAATAACAGCAAAAAGAACACAAATTTTTAACATAAACATTTTTAGTTTAAAGAAAATCACAAATGATGTCAAAGTTTAACCAATCACTATTGCTTATAAGCTTAACTTTAAGAGTATTCCAAGAGGTTCAACAAAATTTTAACAAAAACATGCAAAAAGCTTTTTTATAAGTACTCTTATAAATATTTATACTTCATTCAAATCTAACTGCTTTAATTACTTCAGCTAGATGCTGTTTGGGTTAAAAGTTCTCTTGGCTTGTCAATCATACACATCTGCTCCATACAAAAAATTCCCAGCTCTTAAATATCTCGTAATAGCCAAGAAACTGCTTCCAAAAACATTGTAATCTAGCAACCAAAGGGGGGGGGGGAGGGTTCACAGCACCTTACCCTTGCCTGGCGAATTTTTGATCTTTTCTTTTTTCCTGCCACTCCATTTTCCATGCTGCGACGAGCAATTTTTGGATGAAAGTGTGTTCCATCAGCGAGATTTGGCTTACTAGGGCCATTTGACTGTTGAAAAACACACCATACTGATCAGCCCAAACCTAAATAATAACTATTTACCTTGAAAGGCATTATGTACATATGCAATCCTGTAACAAATCTATAACTCACCTATCCCTCTAGGGAACTAACTGTTGTCTTGACCTTCATAATGTAGAGTTATATTGACTGTTTAACAACTCTGGGTCTTGCTAATTCAAAAGTGTCATTTATCCTTTTCTGTAATAATTATAGTTTAATTTAAATAGTGTAAACAAAATAACAAAGTTGAGCATTTTTTTCACCTTCATTAAAGAAACATTTACTATGATGCATCTTGTTAAGAGTTGTTTGTGATCTGAGTCAAAATTTTCAAGCCTTTACTGAGAAGTGGTTGACAAACAAGTATGGGTGTTTAACACTAAAGCTGCTTTTAAACTGACTTTCCCTGCATCACTCAGAAAAATACATTGAGTACACAAATGAATTTACACAGAAAATTTAATGCTACCTTTGATGACAACTGATCCATTAAATTACCATCTTTTAATTTTATGACGCTTGAGTGCAGAAAGGCACTACTCTTGCTATCAAACCACAAGATTAATACTCAGCTCTGATTGTAAAATAAAGGCTTAAGACTCCCAATCCAGACATCCTTGACAACTCGTAACTAAATTTGTACTGGGCAACGTTTGCACTTTTAATGACTTCCCAGTTGGAAATACAAAAAGGTATATCTGACCATAAACCATCTCAGTGCCAAAGAATAAGAAACGCCTTGAATTTGATAAAATCATTTTAGACTGAAAAAAAAATCCAATCAGAAAAAAATAATTTGAGAGATGTTTATAAAGAAAAGGAGTCTTGTCTTTCAAATCTTACAAAACACACCATGAATGCTATTTATAATCGAACAGTCAAACTAACATTAAAACCAAACGGTCAAATACATAATTCTGAGAATACAGGTAAATTCACTTGTATTGATTCACTGGTTCAATATATGAAAAGATAGCAAACAGGTTCACAATAGGCGACAAGGCAGTGCGTACAAATGGCAAGAAAACTGCGAAAGTCAAACAAAGCTGCTTCTATAAAAAAAACACTGTAGATAATCCTAACTTCAACACAGGAGTCTTACATTGATTTTTTGTGGCTTACAATACACCTAGCTGTAATTTATTGTCACAGCTTCAAACTGCACGATTTGAGTTCATGAATATTATTTCTGAGAAAGAAATGTGGGGTGTGTTGTACCAAATGTGTGAACGATGTGCCAGACACACTTAAAATAAACCGTTTTCCGAGACTGCAATATATACCAGTGATTTTTAATGAACAAAAACGCTATCAAACCGTCAAACGAAAAAGCGTGTCTTTTTAAACTAGGGAAGCCAGTGCGAGCGGAGTTTAACCGAACTTGGAATGTTTGCTTTTGAATTTTAAAACCAATCTAGCAATCATGAGAACTTTGAGAATGGGATACTTCTAACATTAATCGTTTAAAGATAATTCAAAACTTCCAAATTATTAGTTGGAAAAACTTTTTGGACCACAATTTTTTTGTAGAAAAAAAAACTTTTTATCGCCACTTGACTGGTTTCTTAAAATTCTGTATGTGTCAACATAAACGTCACAACTGCTAAATTTACCGATTTTACTAACAATTCACCTGTGTTATCTCGAACAAATCCGGAGACATTCTCAAACCGACCCGTGTTTCCTCTTTAACCTCGCCTTAAATAACTGCCCGGAAGGTTTTCAATAATAAGCAGGAACAGCGTTATTAAAAACGGGTTTCTTTTCGATGCCAAAAAGCTTGAGCCAAGGAAAAGACGAAACTAGTTTGCTCTTCGCCTATAAACACCGAGGTTGAATTAAAGTTTACGTCGCTAATCGAAAACTATCGTTGTGGTTTTACGAAAAGTTTACTCGCTAAATTATATTTCAAAGTATCTCTTAGCAGGTATTCACCGTATCAGGAAAATCATGACACCTAGAGGAACTAGCTCTCTTTCGAGGACCACTCTACGTAACTACTTCGACTCGAAAGCTGCATGACTCATTGAATAAAAACAAGTTTCGAAGTGATGAAAGAACCTCGAAAATCCTTCTGAAAGAACGACGCAAATTTTGAGCATTATTTAATTCAGATTATAAATCTGTTTATCATCATTCCAAAAACTGCCAGATTTTCCTGCATTTTAGTCAAATACTGTTTTTTCGTGACATTCGTTCAGCTTAGAGGAAGTAAAACTTGAAGTTCGCCTTCGAGAGAAATTATTAACTTGTGTAAACATTAGTCCAACTACATACAAAGTCCTCTCGCCGCCTTCGGTACACAAAATGGCTAAACAGTGCTGCGATATAGTCGGTGTATGAGCTCAATTCCTTCAATTCAAACGAGTTTCGTAAATGAGACAAGAAACTGTTAACTTAAACCAGGCCAAAGTAATCGAGTTACATTATTTCCTTAATGTTTACAAGGTTGGTGAAAAGCACCAGCTCGCTCGAAACCTGTATGGCTGTAACTGTTAATAGCTCGATAAAACCAGCCACAAGCAATTAGATATTCTTCTTACCTCCAGTGCCTCCAACGAGGGATATGATGAGATAGCGAATCCATCAATAATGTCTTCTTCGGGTGAAGTAGAGCCTCGTCGTTTACGGTGTTGCTTATTTCGAGTTTTGCCATTCGCCGCGTGAGAAACTACCGACTCTTCTTCAAGCTCCTCCATACTCGCAGCGGCCTCGCCGTTCACTTTCTTATCTTCGTCATCGGGCGGCCTTTTTTCTGATCCTTCATCTTTCATTTTCATGATAGCCAGTCAGGACATATTCCAGGTTGAAATGTCTTTGAAAGAACAGCAGCCGTCACGAAATGGTCAGAATAAATCAGCTGAATCGAGACAACAAACTGTGCATGAGTGTATTTCGAGTAGCTGTGTTGCCAATATCTGAATACTGGAAAATTGATCGGCGGCTGAGCTGCGAACTAGACAAGTGAAATTTGACCCGCCCCCCCTTTGTTTGACTGACCGCATTTTCTGTCAATCACCAAGATCACATGGCCAGTCAGTCAGATAGTACTTAACTCGTTTACTCACGTCTTATTCCTTTCTCCTCTTTTCGATAACTCCTTACTCAAAATATTGAGTTTATAAGATCAGTACCAGCTTACGTTTAAATCCTTCTGCTTTGTGTACAATTTTACTCGAACAAAATGACGCCATTTTTGGAAGTTAGCTGCTTTCGCGCAAGCGCGTTGCAATTAATTAAAGAACTTTCAGTTTTTCAGCTGTATTTGTATGGCAAATACTCTTTCTGAGCCTCTGTCAAGCCGCACTGATACTAACAGTTCAAACATCCGCATGAAAATAAACTCAAAAGTAAGTTTTATCAAAAGCCACTAAATGAAGGCAGAATTGGCCGAAACAACAAAAATAGGCAAGCAATTTTTAAGCTGAAATTACTTCGAAATCGAGGTTAACTTGCCATTTAGTTGTGAATGATGAAAATACGTAACCGTTGAAAGCTTAAGGGGATGGCTATTTCTTTTGTGTAATATTAACTATAAACTGCTGTCTTGAATTACTTATTTGAGAGGCTGTTATCTTACAAAAAAGAGCGTTTGAGAAGTGTTTTCGGATGCAAATATATGGAGCTAAATGTGTTCAGTTTTTCCTAGGCACTTGCAAACAAAACTGATTTCGGGCTACATTTTTCAAAAACATCTCTCGGGAGAAAAAACAAATTGCTAGTTCAGCCGACACGTTAAAGAATCACAAGAGATACTGGGCCTTTATCAGATACCACTTTTAACACGAATATAACATTTTATTGTATAATTGGAAGTTTATTTAGTAAAAGTATTTCTGCAGACTTCATCCTACAATAACTAGTATTTGACAGGTCCTGCCTCTACATCCGACCAGTTTGCGGAAGAAAAGCCGAACACATTAAGTAGAGTAAAGAGATAAGCCATATTCGTAAGAGTATTCGTACGTATCAGATAGAAAAAGGGTTTTGAATCAGACAAGATTTCTCTGAATATTTGTATTTATAGAAGCAATTTTGAACCGAGCAGTGTGTTTTGCGGTAAAGTGTATACATGCAAATTATTGCTCGAGGCGATCAAAAAGACATTTTTATCTCTTCGACCATCTCCTGGTTTAGAGCCCAAACGAATATGAAATTTCGACTGTTTTCATTTAGTCTAAATTTGTAACCCAGGTTTTTCTTGTCTCACAGAAAAAGATAAGAAGCTTTTTATTGTTGGAGGTCATATGAAAGAAGTACGAAGTGTGAATGATGACGAGCGCCGACTACAACAAACAACTAGAAGTCTTTCTTAGAACTCGTTAATTCTTATTATGAGTGTTTAGTTTCTAGTCGACAGATACGTGTTACTATACAATAAGTGAAATAGATTCTGTAAGAATACACCGAACAAAACACGCAATTTCATAAACTACGCGGAGTAACAGCGGGTATTAATTTTGATGAAATTTTAGGATGCGCTTTTCATGAAGACAAAACACGCTAAACATGTGATACAACGGTTGACAGTAATATGTGAACTTCGTAACCTCATAACTGCATAAAATAAACAAATAAAATTTGTGCCACCATTTACAACGTTTTGTTCTTGATATTGTACTTCAAAGTGTTTTTATTGGTATCTCATATATCAACCTGCCTGGTCTACTATCTTTTACACAAAGTGGTTTCCACTATCAATTATCAATCAATCGGTCTTTATCGATATTTGCATTCATCTTGCGCGTTTTACATATCTATTAGAAAATTTTATCAGCTTTTTAAAAAAATGTTATTCTTATAAAAATAAATAGGTTCAAACAAAGAGCAGAATCAAAGTTTATAGAAATGCGAAAGCTTTTCCGAGATGTCAGTACACGTGTCTTAAACTTTTTGTCCGGACTTTCTTTAGTAAAAAGACTTAACATCCAGGATGAACGTGAACTTAATTGAAGTTATATTTAATTCAGTGCTTTTATATGAGATACCGATTGAAAATTAGTTAAGTCAGAGATGTTTTGTCTTTATTGAAAATTACGCAAAAAGACATGTTTTCATTTACCGCTTACGTCATATCTGGGGGGAATGTTTCCACCAGTACCATGGTTGAGCTTTTTCTCTAAGAGTTTAAGAACTGCCAGGTTGTATTCCCAAGGGGAAAAATATTATAAGAGCAAAACAAAATATTGCTCTAAACGACCTAAGGAGGAGCGTAGACGATGAGCCAAACTTTACTCCTCCGTTAAAGAAAACAGTTTTTTTTACCCAAAAGTGTACGAGCAAATCATACGAATGTAAAGTGACGGAAAGGTTTTTCCTCAGTGGTCATTAAAATGCTTTTTTAATTTTTAATCTTTCGAGTTTTTACAATGTTTCTTTACTTCTTTACAATTAACAGTAAGAAACTTTCTATTTATACAACTATTTATCTGCTAATTTTTGCCGCCACTAATTGCTGACGGAGGGGTGTAGCGACGTCAGAGGTTCATACAGAGGATATAACATGACCGTTTGGGGGAACGAATTTCGCTCACTCAAATTTCTAATAAACAAAATTCTTTTAAAAAAACCAACCGCGCCTGAGTGGGATATTCACTTGTAATTGGCTCATCGTGTTAGTAACCACGGTCCACGGAGACACCAATATCACGTGAAAGATAAAAACATGTATCACATATATTTATATTATATATACTTATAACTCTTTGACCCCTAAGAGTGCCAAAAGATGAGTTTGTAAATTCTCCCAACTTAAGTCCATAGTATTCCTATGAGAAGTTTGGGAGGATTTCTTAATTCATCTTCCAGAGTTTTTGGTGGATGATCAAATTTCATATTCTCAGTACTAACGAGCTTGTTTTCTTTTGTTTACTGTAAGGAGAATTTAGATGTTGATAAATGCCTTAGGGCTGAAAGGGTTAAATGTATCACATACTTACACACCAATATCACGTAAAAGATAAAAACATATATCACATATATTTATATTATATATACTTTTAATTGTATCACATACTTAGTTCGATATTTTCATAATAGATCGGTGAAATATTGAGCGTATCAGCCACCCATATCAATTACACGTTTGATATCAAAAATAGCCAATCAGAACGCACGATTTCCATATCATCACGTACGATTGATATGAAACTTTTTCCGCCATTGAAACAACTTGTCAATCTACTTCGTTGATGATTGAGAGAGTTTCACTAAGTATGTGATAAAAAGAACATTACATGGCCGCTTGGAGATACGAACTTTTATCTTCTCGAAGATAAGAGCGCACAAAGAAGATATGATATTTTAGAAAAAGAAAAAAGTGTGGTGTTTCATCAGTATCTATGTAACGAATTGGCTACTTTTAGTTTCGTTTGCTATAAGTGGTTGGTTTGACCTTTCGAAGCCAATCAACTTTGTCACAGGAATTATTCAGTGTGCATCCGGCCATTCGGGCCCGCCAGCAAGCAGGCATCCGAAGCAGGGACTCTGGTGGGAAAGCTCGAAGCGAACTCCTAAAAGAATCTAAAATAGTGTGACTTAAGCTAAGTAATCCAAAAAGGTGATTTTGATGTTTTCTACTTTCTTGTTGCCCTTCCGATCGATACGTTATGGCAACTACTGCGATATGCCATGGTGCTTGCAAACACAAACGTTTTCTTTCAACATCCAGCTTAAGCAACACAGTGTTCATTGATTTTAACCCCATAGAAGTACGAAGACAACCTATCCTATTCCTTTATCTGGAGCGGAAATCCCCTCCCCCCCTTTTCCCTGGGACATGAATATACCGTCCAAGGGCGTTAATTGAATTACAATTTGGTTGGTTAAAGAGGACAAGTAGTGCCTTGGTGCCTCATAAATTTTGGGCGTCGAATTATTTTTAAGATCGTGCTTTGTCGAGGAAAGCTGCTTTCTATAAGGATAATACCATTCATGCATGCGCAAATCGTTGCGAAATGCTTACCCTATTTCAAGGCTTAGCTCTCAAAGAACACGCCCACCACCGCTGGAACCATTAGTTGTCTCTCTACTCATCCAACTGACAGCTTAGTGCTGTACATTTCTTCGCAGATCTTCATACTTTCTTTTTTCGTTCTAACTTTCTCGGTATGGCTCCGCGTCTGAATGCAGTCAAGGCCGATGAAATCGGTGCTTTGTGATGTTGGCGGTGTACTACATACATCGTGGGAAAAAGTGGAACATATTACTCACGTTTCGGACTGTAAAATATTTCAAAATCCTTTTTCGAAGTATAAAAGCGTGACGGACGACAAAGGACTATTAGTGCGAAACATCATAATCATGTAATTCAGTATATTTCTACGGAAAATTATGTAACTTATAAAACACATAACTGATTTTCATAAAACGTACTGCATGAGGAAAGTTTTTGTCAGTTTTTGTAGTTTGGTTTAGAAACAAACCATCATCATCAAAGTAACTATTTTTTCCGCGATTATCGGCGTTTTCGATTAAATTCATTTTTCATTGTGATTACTGATGAATTTGGCGATGAAGCTAGGATTGGTTTCATATTCAAACTCTTACTTTGGTCAAATTAAGTTACGTTAGTGTTTAATTTGAAGCAATGATAATGATTAAAAGAAAAAAAAATTGAGAATCATTTTTTTGTAAAGCTAAGAAAAATTGCTCAATCGAGCCCCGAGCCTCAGCTTGTTCTTAAATTTTGGCCAATCTGAGCCTCGTTGTTCTTATAAAGTTGTTCTTATAAAAAAGCGTGTAAAAGATAAAATTGATTAGGCGTATAATTTGACTTTAAAAGTCATCTTCAGGGTTTTGTTCGACCGCGTAAATTTTTCAGAACTTTATTGTCTTGAGGCAGGGGTAGCCCAAACTTTTGTTGGATAGTGAGGAATAGTTGAAAAAGAGGTTTGAATAAGAAGAACTTTGAGTTAAATCAGCAAACCGTTCCTCCTGGCAAGGGACTAGTACAGCTTCGGTTTGAGGACGGTTTGGCGAATTTTCAAACTTCCCAAAAAATCACCTAGTCCAAAAAACTCTTTAAAGCTTACCAATCTTCAAGAGAAAATAAAACTCATGAAATATTCAAGCTGACTCTCCTTCACTCCGTCTGTGTTTTAAGCATAGGGGTTTTGTAGATTCAAACCATGGACGGAGATGGGCTTGCAGCTTTTTATTTACAGATGGATTCTTTACTGCTAACCAGTTATTGCTTCTATTGTTTTCTTTTTTCCCCATTGTCATAAAGGCGTTGTCACACGCCATGGACGTGAAAGAATGAGAAGGGAATTGTTTTAGGTCTAAACTAAATAACATGTTTTTGCTGTTGCAAAAAGTTTTAACAAATAAGTTTAAGAATTTTATTTTGAAACAAGGGTTAAGAAAATGGAAAACGGAAGAGATACTAAGTGGAAGTTTATAGTTTTTCAAACCATTGAAAGAAAATTGAACTAAACGGCATCGACAGCTCAACCATGAACATTTTAGTTCTACACGCTTTTTTTTATAAGAACAACTTTACAAGAACAACGAGGTTCAGATTGGCCAGAAGTTAAGAACAATTTAAGAACAGGTTGAGGCTCGAGGCTCGATTGAGCAATTTTTTGTTGCTTTACAAAAAATGATTCGCATTTTTTTTTCTTTTAATCATTATCATATATGAAACCAATCCTGGGATGGTCACTGGAAATCGTCTCGGAAAAATTAATCAGGGGATAAATTGATCTATACTGATACACCCGCCGAGCAATCCGTTTTCAAATACATGTATTGCAGTACCTTAGACTTAAACCACGCATAGAAATAAGAACAGTTAAAGAACAATTTAAGGCTCGAATATAGCTCGAAAACAGAAATGTTTCAACTATGAGTGAACTGGAATGAGATACATTAGCTAACTTATATAAAAAGATGTGGCCAATTTTTAAAAGTTAAGCCAAAACAGATCAATGAAGTTCAACAATATCGCAAATACAGTCACTGTTGACCTGCTTAGGATCGTAACTTAAAGTCTTCGTTTGTCATATTTGTTATACTTACATACTTGTTTTTATCGAAATCAGTACTTTTCGCCCTGGGAACGAGGTTGGAACGCACCTCTGTTTGTGTTAGCCTGTGCTTTTAGCTTTATTTTTTTTGACCAGGAACTGGTCCCCAAACGCTGCTAATCTTCTTGTTCTTGTTGTTAAGGGGCGACGTTTCGTGAAAAAACCCTCGTCAGTTCGCGTCAGTTCGCAATAAAACTTCCCTCAACGACCAGAAGGAATACTCCCCATTGATTGACGGAGTTGGATTTTAATTTCTGGATTTTGAGAGATTTTACGAACAATTTTAGATTGCGTCGTACCATAGTTAATATATACGGACTGGTTAGGAGACCATTGTTGTATGTCTTTGTTCACAATTTTCTTTTGTTTCTG
>JAOBAT010058832.1:0-26305 GCA_026413305.1 Hydrozoanthus tunicans | reverse complement strand
CCCCCCGAGACAATTACCCTTGGTTCTTTGATGTAGTATTTCGATTATGCTAAACAGCGAAATAGGCAGATTGAAGACAACAGACAAATCGAACCATGGTAGATTATTTATTAAACTACTGGACCATGGTTGTGACAATGTTCAAGAATCTTCGAGAGAAAAGTAGAAGGAGAGAAAAACCTATAAACTGAAAACAGCTTGCAGAGCGGTTGTTTTTCGTGCGTTGAAAAATAGAAGGCGACTGGGGACGATCAAACAAATTTGCGACAGGCGGAATGTACAGGGGCATCCCTCAGTCGGGAAAAACTCGCACACTCGTAAAAGGATAAAATAATAACGATAACAATAATAATAATGATAATAATAATAATAACAATAATAATAATAATAATAACAAAAATAATAATAACAATAGTTGAAGAAAGAATTATTGATTCACAAGTTTAAAGCTCAGAAAAAATTCTGAGTCACTGATGGGAATCGAACCCGTCTGACTGGTAATCAGAGGGTTGTAGGTTCGGCTCCCGTCAGTGACTGTGATTTTTTTTCAGAGCTTTCAGCTTGTGAATCCATAATTTCTTCGTCAACTATATATCCAAGATTCAGACTACCATTTAATAATAGAAGAGCAAGTATCAACGGACTATTGGACACATCGAGCGAGCAGTTTACGAAACGTATGTCAAGCTGGAATAGACAAGAACTTAACCAGTGATTCAGCTCCCCGTGTGAGTCTCCGTAGCTCAGTGGGTAGAGCATCTGACCGGTAATCTGAGGCTTGCAGGTTCGATTCCCGTCAGTTACAAAGAATTTTTTCTGAGCTTTGAACTTGTAGAACAACTTTTTCAACTATATATCCAAGATTCAGACTCAGGCCATTTGATAATAATAAAAAAATAATAATACTTTAATTACAAGCACAACTAGCAGCTTTAAGCTGATATATTTGTTGTATAATTACATGTAATAAAGAATTAAACTTGATACTATTCTAAAAATAAAATTCAAATTACAGTTGTTGCTTGTGCTTTCTAAAAGCATTGCTAAACCTCTTTGTTTTTGTGCACGACATTGAAAACATACACTTATTCATAAAATTGTATTTTTCATTGTCCCTGCGCGCAGGCAACAGGCCCGCGAGTTAAAAAGAGTTCCCGGTCGCGTCTATAGAAGAGTGGGTTTGGACCACTATGGAAGGCTGAAAAGAGTTTGATATATACTTCTGCCATTTTTTTATAAGTAAGTGTGTCTGTCACCGGGCGCCTACCGAAAAGTGCGTTTATATGAAAAATTCATTTTAAGAATGCCGCCAACAACCTGTCGTTCCGCCAAGTTTTCCACTCTATTAAAAATATCTCTCGGTTTTAAAATTGCCCTAAAAGATACCATTTGGAAGCTGACATTTTTCCATGACGGGTTGCTAACGAGTTGGTGCTAAGTTCCCTCGTGTTGCGTTGAACGTGATATGCAGAAAATAAAGGCGTGTGCGTGATAGGAAGTCGCTGAGACCAACTCCGAATACTTTTAAAGTCACCACGATTCAGAGCGACTTTATGTTGCGACTTAGGGCGATTTAAGACGATTTAAGTAAATATTTAGGTGAAAAAGTGCGATTTAAGGCAACTTAAGGCGATTTAAGGCGACTTAAGGACCCGGAATAGGCTTTCGCTGAAGGCCTTTTATCTTAGCTTATTATCAAGCAGTCCAATAACTTTGCCCCATTGACATTCACACCGCTGAAGTATTAGGCTCTTGGTTTAACACAGGATTTTTTAACAGTCCCTAAAAATACCGGATTGACAACTTTAACTTTAACTTCTAAAAAATACGACAGTCATACCTACCACCCCCATAGGGATTTTCGCTTGACGGATCTCTCGCCCTTTTGCATTTTACTGAAAGTCTCCCGCACTAAGGTTTTAAGGGAAATTTAGATAAATAAAAGGTTTACAAGAACAAAAACATGTGTTTGTTTGTTCCTGACTCTTGAGGAGCAATGCATCATAAACTAGCAGTGTTTTTATTTTTTAACCATTGTAATATATATAATAATTGAAGTCAGTAGACTTTCATAGATGCAAAGCCTTGCGCTTTCAGTTTTCAGAAAAATAAATACTACGTGATACAGGTTGAGAAGGATTATCCAATAAGTTGTATGTATAAATAGGTCACATAGGAGAAAATAAAAGTTCTAGCCCAAAAAAATCCCGCATTTTGAAGTTCGAAGGTTGGCATATCTACACTTCGTTGCTGTTCTTTCCCAGGGCCGAGTTGTTCAAAAGACGATTAGCCTAATCCAGGGTTAATTACCATGACAACCAATAGGTTTTGTTAAGAGTTAACCCTGGGTTAAAGTTAATCGGCTTTTGAACAACCGGCCCCAGGTTGCCCGAAAAACAATCCCGCTGCGCGGTTACTTAGCTGGTTTTCTGCGCAAGCGCAGAGCATCGCTGCGAGCTGGTGGCAGAGGGTGGTCTTGGCAATGGGTTTTTTGCCTCGCCATGTTGAGAGGCCTTCGATGTAAAAGAATATGTTTCTACCCCCCTCTAAAAACATTCGAACTCATTTCACTTCCGCTTAATTTGAACTACATTCTTGTTTTCACTTCCTGTAATATTTCATCGTCATGGATTTGAGCGAAGCAGCTTTGCAGGAACAGACAGCTTTGGAGGAACACGTAACAGCTTCAAAAACGTTGCCTTTGTCTCAGGTTTTAGACTCGCAAGCCGGTGGCGGGAGTTCAATGGCTCATTTCACTGTTTCACACACAAGTCAAGGGCTGACAGTTGTACAACACTCTGCTCTTGACGGGACCTCAACCGTCACTTCTCTTCCTGGATTTACATTGTCGAGTTTCGATGCAGTTGATGTTGCTGTGAAGACTGCAGACACACAAGAGCACGAACTCACAGTGGCTCATTGTACCATGGGAGTGGATGGAAGGTTCGTAAAATTGTTAAAATTTAGCAAGATTTATTTTGAGCTGTTGTTGTTACCGGGAATCGGTCATTATTACTTGATTGTATCAGCGAGAAAATTGTATTAGCTACGCATATAATTGGTTCAATTATTCTGTGGACACATTTATTAAAGCTGCTATCTTATTATAAAACCATATACGTGAAAAAACGCACGCGCGCGTGTTTAATGAAAGCAGCTGAAGTTTATATCGACCCTAAATTTTTACTTAGTCCCAGGTTACTACTAGTAACCGAGAGGCTAGAAACATATTAATTAAGCAGGTTCAGACTTTTACCCACGAACGAGCTGTTCATAAATTCTCCCCCAGCCTCTAGTTCCCTCGTCATAGTTAACACTGAGAGTTTGCTTTGATCGATGAATTAGCGTCATTGATTTTGTAAATATTTTGTGCTACGATCAAGGAATCCACTCGACAACTAGCACGTCCTTCTTTATTTAACTTGACCATGGGCAAATGCTTAGAAATAGTTCAGGTTTCTCAAAATCACCTGAAAGAGAAGGTTAAAGCTTCAGTGTAAGCGACTGGATTCCAAATGAGCCAGACTAACTGTAAGTTCCCTACTAGTGAGGGTTCCTGAGGCAGGCAGCTTCTTATAAACTTTAGATTGCTTTGCTTTCAAAGTCACCAAATGCAACAAATAGTGCTATAATTTGTGTTTGATTTCATAAACTAAAACTGACTTCTTAAATAGAACCATGATATTTCTTGTTTAACATGTGGAAGCTATGACTCTTGGGTAAAGATTAATTTTCTTCTGTGCTAGTTGGAAGTGGTTTTGCAACTTTTAGAGGCATCTAAATGGCTGAAAGAGGCGGCTCATTCAGTTGCCAGCAGGCCAGTTTTGAGAAATCTGTAATGTATATGACCTTGTAGGAAAACGACTAGTTAGTTACCCTATACTCTCTAATATTAGCCCCCCTCTAATAAGCCCCCCTCTCTAATAAGCCTCAAGTTGTGAACAACCTCCCTTCGGTCCCTCTCTCTCTCTCTCTCTCTCTCTGACATCCCCCACCAATCCAAACTTAAAAGTGAAGGAGTTCAAATACAAGGCATATAGTGCTAAGAATATATATAATTTTTGTCAATGGTTGTATCTGTTTTGAAATGGTGCTAGTTGTAACACCTTTGAGAGCATTACACAGAATCAGTTGCTGTTTTAACAATCTAAAAATCTGTTCGGTATCTTGGCTTCATGATGTGTTTCTGTCTTTGGCTTATGGTATTCTTTGAGCAAGCCCCCCCCCCCCTCCATCTGGAAGACCTGTCAAAAACTAAATAGATAAACCCCCATGCATGGCCTTAGAGCATTTACAGTGGCTTAATCACTATCAAGTTGCTATCGTATTTTAATTTTATGGTGGTTAAATCATGGACTAGAACTAATTTAATTGAACTAATAGACAAACTAAAGTACAACACTAGCACCCCAATAATTGTCATTTAGAAAAGACTTAAAATCTTATACCTCTTAGTTACAATCAAGTTATTGTACTGACTTGCCAAAACACTGAACAGTTTTTGAGTTATATATTGTACGGCCACATTGAAACACAGCATTGCCTCAATACAGAGACTATATATACTTTTGCTTTTGACCAATCTCATGAGGTAGACACAGCTATATCTATATTCAATCTTGAATTTCCTTTCTAAGCCAAAGAAGGTAACCCATGAATACTTTGTTTTTAGCCTCCATTTCGCTGCTGCTCCACATCACACTGCTGATGGATATCCAGCAAGTCAAGGAAACCAGGGGCTCCCAACAGCCGAGCCAGACTTTGTGTCTGACCTCTCTCAGGGTGAGTGAGCTTGCAGGGCAGTGGTTTGGTTTGGAGTTGAGTTTTTCATTGAGATTTCTTTACATGGGTTGTTGGTTTAGTAGAAAATCACTGTATAGCACATAAAGCTGCTAAATGAGATACAATGCTAGCAATATGATTTTTGTATTTGCAACCTCTTGTTTTCTAGTCTGAGATGACAAGCTTTCATTGTTAATTTCTGACTAGCTCTCACCTGATTTTAAAAGTTGAGGCGTAACCAGGGTTATCCATAAAAAAATTTTTAAAAAATACAAAATGTTCTCTAGTTAAAAAAAATTATTAACTATATATACACTAGACTATATATGTATATACACTACAAACATTTTTATTTATTTATTTTTACTCTGACGAAAGCTGTAGAAGAACAGTTGAAAGCTTAGTAGTTTACCAGAGAACATTTTGTATTTTTTAAGATATTTCTCACCTGATTGTTCATTAACAATATTACCAGCTTGATTATCCATGACCTGTATCAAATGGTCTCAGCTTATGTTGTGCTTGATAACTTGTAAGAGTTGCATCAGTGACCTGTTAAGACAACACTTGCACAACTCCCATGGGGTCAGAGCTTAAATCATTTTTTCTTTTGTTACAGTTTTCTTTGCTAGGATCGACTGTTACTCTAGGGTTTCATTTCAGTTTTGACATGTAAATGTGTCCAATAATACACAAATGAAAATTATTGATTTTGATGATGCAGAATCTGACAGTTATAGTGACTCAGCTTTTGGATGGATCCAATGGGGAATCAAAGACACTCCTTCGCTTAACACTACAGAAATTTTAGACAAGCACCGGCCCTATGAGCCACTTAGGCTTGAGAAATGATTTAGCTTTAGCTTAAAAAACAAACAACTGCAGACTTATTTAATTATAAACTTTTTATATTATTGCCAAATCAGTCAAATATTCTATTTTTGTGACCTTTTTTGGCTGCTCAAAAGGCCTTTTTGCAGTAAACCATTTCTGGCCTATTAAAGGAACATGAAAACATTAGAATAGGCCTTATGCATGTTGAGGCCAAACTAGCAAATTTACCCCCAAGCCTCAGATTCAAGAAATAGGTGACTGGGCATTTTACTCGTGCAAACTGTGTTCACAAAGGAATTTTTTGGGATTTGATTTATGAAAATACTCACACTTTCGAGATTGGAAAGTGAGGCTTGGGGGTCGTTTGATGTAAACATTCTTAAGGCTTATTTAGAGAATCAATTTGACATGTACAGTTTTCCAGACATACCTCCAAATCCCCTAGCTGGAAGTTCGTGCCACTGATCATGAATCACTGCATCTGCAGGTACTTCCAAATGCTAGTGACATACCCTATTTACTTAGAAGAACATGTAGCTGACATGTGTAGCACTTCAGCTCACCACCCTAGAGTCCATTATAATAATCTTTTGTATCTGGTTTTAGTTGAGATTCTCAGTGCTGGTGAGAGTGCAGGCTCCATGGAGGATAGTGTTTGTCATGAGGCACAAGAATCTCCACACACAAACACTATAGATTTGACTGATAAGGTATCAATCAATCAATCCATCTATTAATCAACCAGTCATCAATCAATCAATTAGTAGTCAATCAATCAATCAGCCAATAAGTCAGTCAGTCAACTAATCAATCATTCAATCAATCAATCATTTATTAGTTTAATTTATGAGTAAAATATATATATATATATATAAACTTTAAAAATGATTTTGAAGGATAAACTTTACAGCGCTCAACATTCAATGGAGCGGTAATACTTTGAAAAGCTTAATAAAAGGCTTCAATTGTATTTTCGCATTTTATTGCGACAAGCTTGTTTCGTATGGTCAATATAACCACACTCATCAGGCAACAGTAGCGATAATAACGGCCATTCGCTACTGTTGCCTGATGAGTGTGGTCATATTGACCATGCGAAACGCTGGTGACCAAAAGACTAAGTGATTTATCATATGTAAACAAGCATTCGCTCGCGAAGGGTTCATTAGCATATTACGAGCTTAAGCACTCGAGCAAAATGTAAACACCTGATCGCTAACAACTGTTAAAGCTGCAAAACGGTTGGCACTGGTAGGAATAACTTACAAAGGCCTGGATATTCCCTTAACAAAAGAAGACTGATTCTAAACTGTATACCATTGCTGATCGGAAATAAAATGTGTTTTTAAATACAACTTTTGCCGTGTTTGTTTTGGTTTTAAGCGTTACTAGAGCGTTTGTTTCTATTAATCAAATGCTCTGCCGCTAACTCGTAACAGCTGGTTTGTTACAATGTTTGAGTAAAAATATAGAGAACGAAACAAGACGCTTTCTAGCACAGACCTTAACTTTCCTTTTCTCTAACTTTTGTATTTCAAAGTCAAGTTAAATCTAAAAACTAGCGATACTCATACAGCAAAATCATTACATATGCGAAATCTCTTCCGCTTAGCAAAAACTAAACAATAGAGGGTTAATATACTTATTGTTCTCCTCTGTAATTATCTTGAGTGAACACAATACGTTTTCTCTACTTTATTCAAGTGGTTATAGGTGTTTAGCACAAACTTATCATTTGAAACGGTTTTACGTCAGTTATTACTTTAAGCAAATACAAAAGATTTTCTATACTTTATTCAAATAATTTTGTTGGGTCAGCAAAACTTAACACATTTCGCTCGTGACGTCGACGAGCAAGTGTAAGCAAGAGAGCTGTTTATAATTGAATACTCGTTTCTAAGATTGTATCCCTGGTTTTGACTAAGAAAAATAGAGTATAATTCTTGAAATATTCGTAGTCGACACCCCGCGCCCTATTTTATGATAATGAGCTACTCATTCTTTCATGAGAACGAGCTGCCTATTAATTTATGTTAATGAACTGCCCACTATTTTATGTTAATGAACTGCCCACTTTTTGCCCACTATTTGCCCACTTTTTTCCGGCGAATTCCATACATACTATACTACTGACGGCTTAATGCAGTTTTTATACAACAAAATTACAAGTATTCGACAACTCGTAAACTTGCAGACTTCAATCCTAAACCTAAAGGCGATTGTGTTACTTGAAATAATTACATAAAGTTATGAAGACTAAATTCACGAATGATTCTCAAAACTTGGCTTGAAAATAAGTCTCAAACTAGGTTTCTCACGGTAGAAGAGCTGAAGGGTCTTTTTCCCTTGTGAACCGAACTAAATCCATTTAATAACAGAGCTGTTTCGTTTACGAACATGCAAGATCAATGCAAAAACCTAAGACAAGTATGCGAATTATTTCAAAAACTAAAAGTCTTCTAATTTCATGTCGTAAAAGTATCATCCCATTTTCACTGAGCTGAGGGTCTACAAAAGCCGTAGTCCTCACCACACTGCTCTATCGCTGCAAACCCTGGATTTTCTATTGATGGCATGTGAGGAAGCTGAATCATTACTACACCACCAGCCTAAGAAAACTGCTCGACAACAGATTGACAAGACAAAATCCAAGATTCTGAGGTGCTCAGCCATGTAAACTAACCAAGCATCAACACGATCCTAGTTCAGTCACAGCTGCGTGGGGCGGGCCATGTTGTCCGCATGTTAGATTAGTGAATCCCTTAGGAACTACTTTATGATGCGGTCAAACATGGAAAACGCTCCCATGGAGGCCAAAAGAAGCGCTTTAAACACAATCTGGAAGTTTGGTTGAATGCTTTTAACATTAGCCCAGCCTGATGGAAGTGCACCACAAGCAATAGATCAGAACGGTTCCTGGCACTCGGAAACGAAACGAAATCCCGCCAAGCCTTCAGAGCTGCCACAGCGGAGAAAGACACCAAATAGAACCCCATCAGCTGCCTCCAATCCATGCCCTAACTGCTCCAAAACACAGATTGGCCTCACTAGCCATATGCGCATCCACAGAAACAAATGACTGATGGTCTTCGTCTTTGCAACGGATAAACACACACATCTTTATTTTTGTTAGGTTCGGTTCGAGTGTCGCACTTTGTAACGTGCTTAATGAATTAAGGAGTAAAGCCTGTGATGTTAGACGCTCGAACCAGTTAAATTGAACACGTTCTTTGCACAAAAACTAAAACATAAGTTTGAACGAAAATTAGAGATTTTTTAACAAAACTTCTTTACCCACCTGATTTCATCTAAGAAATTCAATCAGACGAACTGGATGTGTTAGAAAAAAAAATATATTCAAGTTTAAATACCGTGCTTCCTACGCTCTGCGACTTCAATCTGTTCCCCTGTTTCTTGTTTATTGGTGTTTACTTCTTCTGATGAGCAACTCTCGGATAGTGCTGCACTCCGTCGCCGTTTCCTAGGCCGTCGAATTTGTTCCTCCTCCTCTGCACTATCTCCGTCCATGCTGCCAATGCCATTAATAAGTGAACTCTTACAATAAGGCTTTCCAGTTTCGTTTTCACTTGTAACTTCAACCTCACCATCCCCGTCACTGTGCATGTGCTGGACTCCATTTAATAGTTTCTCGTTTTCTTTATCACCATCGATAAGGGCGACATTGGAATGGACAAGTGGTGTCCAACGAAGACTCTCGTCGTCTAAAGTTACTCGGTTGCTTTTCATGACTTTGTCCATGTGTTCTTTGACAACAAGTTGGTCCACACAAAGAACAAATCTGAAACAAAATGGGGGTCAGTTCAACTCTGCTGGATATCGATCTGAAATTTCATTTCTAAACGCTTCAAAATATACTAGACTAAAAACGTTTGTATGGCTAAATTTCTGATGTCAGAATTGGGTTCGAAATAGAGCTGATTTCAGGTCAATTTTTGGAGTGACTTTATGGTCTTTCAGGCATCAATTGAAAAAAGTCCTCTCGCAAAAGAAAAATCTGAATGACCGAACTTAAATTATATTTTTATGAACAGAGCACGTAAAGATTTTAGTGAGGTTTTTTGGATTTTCTGGATTCGAGCGCACTAGGCAATCCTACTGCGAAATCGCTCTTCAGAAAAAAAAACCTAGGAATTTTTTGAATGTAAATTAATTGATAACTCACACAGCAACGCGTGCTGTCAATACTGCTGAACGCCAACCTAGATAAGGATACAAAAAATTTAACTTAAAATTTGTTAAGCAATCTTTTACTGCCATTTTCTATTGAAAGCAAACTTTGATATACTCACACTTTCTCTTCATTAGGCAAGGGCTGGAAATGTCCTTACTTAACTGAACAAAAATAGCATCAGACAACTGAAAGTCACTTGCAGTCTAATCAACGACCGAGTTTCTATTTAGAATTTTAGCTACATTTGTTATGACAAGCAGTATAAAAAATGAACAGAACCCTACTATTTTTGCATGCAACGTTGCACCGTTTAGTCAAGATTTTAGTTCCTTTTGACTCATTAACTCAAGCATGTTGAATGAATGATTTTTTTTGCGTATGAAATCTAACGAGCATGTCAGATAGTTCCCTTATCTTTGACTATTCAGTTGTTTTTGTGATTCCATGTGTATCAATCCATCCACTTTGAAAAACATACCTTTCTCCTCTCTTTTGTATCATATTTAACTGCTGTAGTGTGGCTGCTATGTCATGAGGGTCCATCCCAGTTGATTTGCTTATTCCTGAACATTTTTAGTTGTAAACAGTATATAATTATATATAAGCACTTTTAAACTACTCTTAGTTGCAAGCATATTTTTAATCTGAGAATGAATGAATGGACGAAACAGTGTTCTAATAAGAGCCAAACAGTTTACAGTTACCTGTAGCAAATTCTTCATGCATACATACTATTTCCCGTCATAAATACATAGAACATTAACAAGAGAGGCTCTGAACTCTTGCCTGTTCCTTTACCAAAAAATCGTTTCCGCCTTCCTCAGTTTACAGATCTTGGAGCTATCTTGCAAGAGTTGTAAAACTAATCTTGTCTAAAGACACAAAAATTCGTAAATTGTGAGAAGGCAAGTTTGTTGTACAATAAATATTTGTAACAAACTTGCCACCCGTCCAAAGTTGCTCATAGCCTAGCCGTTTCTTCAACTCAGGCTTACTTCAATAAGAAAATCAATTTTCATTGCAGACCGTGTCCAAGTACGCCAGAAGCCGTCATCTTCGGGTGCCAGGTTTGTTACACAATAAGCATTTTTACCAAACCTGGTTTGTTATGTAACAAATCTGCTACCCCTCTAATTTTGTTCATTGATAAGCCATTTCTTCCCAGTTTGTCTCAATTCTGGCTTACTTCGACTGAGAAAATAGGTTTCCATTGTGGAACGTGTTCGAGTACGCTAGAAACCGTAATCTTTGGGGTGGCAGGTTTGATAAACAATATTCATTTGTACATACCCGGTTTATTATGTAACAAATCTGCCACCACTTCAATTTTATTCACTGAAAAGCTCGACCTTGGTAGTTTTGCAATTTAGTGTATTGTTGCTAAGAATATTTTTAGGTATTTCAGGAAATGGCACATATGTTAGATGTAACAAACGTTTCACCCCCTCCCCTCAGGTAAAAAGTTGTCAGGTTAATGCATCGCATTTTAGGGTTGAAAATCGTCTCAACTTAACACTGAAACTGTTTATTGTTAAACAAAAGTTTTCGCTTAGAGTCGTGTGTTTCTATTGAAATTAAAAATATCTAATACCTTACAATTTTACTAACAATTAATTCTTAGAATTTACAAGGATTTTTCAGTTATTGATAGTGAATTATACTCCTAGATTTAAACTCTTTTTTTTTGGAAAGTCTGTAAATTTTAGCTGACGCGGATTTCCTCATTTCAAAATCAACAGTGTCCAATCCCTATTCTTGGGAGTTCTTTTCTTCCAACATCTTCTTTCAGTACGGTGTCGCTCAGGTGGGCTTCTAATCCTTGTAAGTAAAACAAGTTTCGGCTCGTTTGAAGAACCCTCATCAGACGTTGGAAGAAAGGAACTCCCAAGAATAGGGATTGGACACTGTTGATTTAAACTCTTGCCTTTTGTTAAGCCCATAGCAGTGTATTATTCTTAACTGTGCTGTCGAATAGGCTATCCTGGTAAATAGCATATCTTCTTTTTCTACTTGCTCTTTCCAAATATATAGACATACAGTATAGACATACAGTTGTACATACATATATATAGACATATACAATTGTAAGTAGCTAAACCATAATTATGGCTAAAGAGCGCTCAACTTGCATATTCGCTACAAGCTTGTTTTGTGTTGAATCACACTCATCAGACAAGGGGAAACAGCTCACGCTAATAGAGAAAAGATACTTATGCTAATTGGTATGGGAGAACCAGCTAACAAAAAATAGGTTGGAACAATGAACAATGGCTTATTGTTATTGTGAACGTAACAGGTCTCATTTTTGAGACTGCAAGTTGATTCGAGTCCATTTCTAGAGTTGAACAAACTAGTTTCAGGTTTGCGAATGATGAGTGTTATTCAACACAAAACAAGCTTGCAGCAATGGAATGTAGCTATATATGCAGAGAGAGAATATTACATGGCCGCTTGGAGATACAAATTTTATCTTCGTGTGTTGAAAAAATCTCAATCATTCGCGGTGATTGATATGGGTGGCTGATACGCTCTATATTTCACCAATCTACTATGTAAACATCGAACTAAATATGTGATGAATATATTTTATTTGATAAAAATGAAATAAATTTCTATATGCCAGTGTGATAATGTGATAATATTGTAATAAAGTTCAACGTAAACCAACACACCTCTTATTGTGACGTAACCTTCTTTATGATGATATAAGTATTCAAGAAGTACGCTCTTCCAGTAGCTGCGATAGCTAATCAATCCCAAGTCAGACAAAGGCTTCTCTGGAGAACCAGGTTGTCCTTCAATTCTTGACAACAAATAACCTGATGCAACGTTATAAAATACATTTTAGAACTGATTTTAATTGAATAACTAATCGAACAAATTCCTAACATTGTGGCATTTTACAAGGATGTAATTTTTTATAATCCGTCCCACAGGAAGCAACTTTTAATCTAAATGTCCTAATTCTAGTGAGTAAGGAATCTAACTTATGAAACATTGTCTAATTCAGTTTAATTCATTTGTATTCTTTCTCAATGGTTAATCATATAGTATAATGTCAGGTTTCACTTGTTCTTAAGAGTGTTTATTTCATTAGTTACTTCCAGTATATATTTGTTCACTAACTTGAAACGTTCACAAGTTAGGAAGTGTATTACTGTAACAGGGCGTTTTTGTAACCACTTTGTAATGAGATTTTGAATCCAACGGGGAATTACTCGCATTGGTACAGGTACTGGGAATGTACCATTTGTAACGGTGAACGTTCTTTACAACGATGCTACATGGTTCAATGCTTAAGAGTTAACGTTTTTTTGTTCACTCTTTCGTAGTACTTTTCTCTGTTCGCTAGTGTACTCTCTTGATCTCTCTCTAGTACTCTCTATATACTTTACATTAGCTTAGGTACGACCCTTTGTATGTCAACCAGACGGACTATTTACGTCCATATATATGAGAGTCAGATCTTTAGACTAAATTACCAAATGAACTTGGCGGCATTGTTCATCGGGCAGGCAAGCCATACAAGATTATCTAAATCTATAGGCTCTCTAAACAGCGAGTGATAACGTCAAAGACACCTTCTGACAACTAAGCAGGATTAGGAATCTCTTAAACTGCCAGCTTGATCTTCACACGAGTTCGCGTGACATCAAGAAAAACCATATCAGTCTGGAGTATCAATAGTCTATGCACAGCCGCTTAACTTTTATGTTAGCCATAATAGCCGAGCGGAGACTGGCGTCTACAGTACAAACAATTCTCATTGTGTCGCATAAAGCTATCAAATTTGCATCTAAAGTAAAACCTATTCAATAAAGATTTAAAGTACAAACTAATGATTGTGTTGTTGCAATACTGTCATTTTCATTGTTACTTATATTCATATTTTGATTACAATTTTAATTTGTTGTCTACCAAATTAATACAGAAAAAATGGATTATTTCTAGGATTTATTGGTAGAATTTAGCAGAGTAATCCAAATGTGACGTCAAATTTAGATTACCGACAAATTTTATCGCACTTACTGAAGTCAATAAGCAGCCTGCCGAAGCCTTGTCTCTGGTAATGTGGCATGGTCATTATGCAAGATACATTATACTTTTGTTGACATGATTTCTCCTGTAAAAGTACAGAAAATATTTGTTGGCACAAGAAGGGAAGGTGGTGCCTGTAAACTACAAGTGAAGAGAGAGGAGGGTTATGCTTGTATTAGCAAAGACAGTGGTCCGCAGGGTGGGAAGGGGGGGGGATGTTCCCTATATCAGGATGGAATGTATGACCGTCAGTTGAAAATTGGAAGACTGTTAAAGGAAACACTGTGTTAAACCAAGGGCCTGGTATTTTTAGGTTTGAAAAACACAAAGTCATTAGTCCCATATTTTAACAAATGTGTGTACTGAACAACAAGCTAAGGCAGAAGTCCTTTGATGAACGCCCTTTTGTGCACAAGACTTCTTTCTTGTGCAAATCACGCTTGGCGCAACACAGGAGACTTAGCGACGACTGGGTAGATATGCAGAGAAAAAACTTTATTTGTAAATTTTTTGCAGGTTAAGCTTTTAAAAAAGAGGTACTTTTGCTGTGGAAAATTTTTAGGCCTTGGTATTTTTTAGGGTATTATGCGAACTTTTCCCATGCTCATCACAACCCTTTTAAGAGCTGCTGACTGAGAAAATCAAATACTCGTGGACAAAAGTCAAATTTCTTTATTTTTTGCCTGGAAACCCCCATTGGTGAACTCATTTTAGAAATCATACTTAAACTTGCAACTGAGCTTTCGTTTTCGAGAAATTAAGAAAAACCTAAAATAGCGCTCACGGGCCCTCGAGCCCTGGTAATTTCAATGAGAAATCAGTCAACTTTGACTCTTGCGTACACGCAACTGCTTTATTCTATGGAGCTGACATTCCTGACAAAATTAAATTGATTTTCTCAGTCAGCAGCTCTTAATAACAATAATAACAGTAATAATAAAATAATTTTAATTAGTAATGTTCTTTAATCTTATCAAAAAGGCTTTTCAGCTTATTTTGCATATATTTGTAGCTCAGTTATCCAAAAACACACTTAAAAAAAGCAAAAGTATAGGCGGATTATTCAACACTTAGTTCCTAAATATACTTATTTTATCAATTTTTTTTCTTTTAAACACATTTAAACTGGCCATGGGCTGTAAGTCATCTAGGAGACCCTCCCAATTTTCCCCCACTAATCTGTTAGCTTCACCCTCCCCTCTCTTCTCAAATAATTAGAAAAATAACACTTCTTTTTTCTAATAATCTATAAGCATTACCCTCTCCTCTTTTCCCAAATAGTCTAAAAGAATCATTTTTTACTAATAATCTATAAGCACCACTCTCTTTCCAATTTTTTTTTTCAATCTTCATCCTTCCCCTCTTCCTTAATGATTTATAAGCTGTATCCGCATCCCAGGGTGATACCTCCACTTTTTTGTAAAAAGTTTAAAACCAGATTGGTAGTGCACATCCGCAACACTAGGAATAGGGACTGCCTACATTTAGCAGCACTCTGTAGGACAACTGCAGGTCAGCGCTCATTTACCTTCAGAGGCCAGAAACTATGGAAAACATGGTTTTAGATTATTAATACATGTCCAATACACACGAAATGAGACGAGTTGTCTTCAGCAAAGACCACTCGTCTCTGCCAAAAGTCAGGTCGTGGAGCCGTCAAAAACATTGACTGGTCGTCACGGCTTGGCGGCTCTTCTCGTGCTGTCTCAAGTGTTGTCCAGTCGACTTGACTCGGCCGAGTTCAACGACTCCTCAAAGAAATTAGTCGACTGGACTGACCAGAAGTCAGGTCGTCAAACACTTACAACAGGTCAGGGAGTGAGGCCCTGAAATGTTGGCAACTCGACCGAGTTGAACGACCCGTCATATAGCAAAAGTCGATTCGTTTGACCGGAAGTCAAGTCAACAAATTTACAAGAACTGTCCAAGAGCAGCGAACACGCGATTCCTATCACTATCTAAATGTTCAACACAGAATAAGCCAACATGTATAGCTAATTGTATAAGTATAGTAGCAAAGATGCATTTGCTATGAGTATGCGTCGTTCTCTAAAAAAAAACAAGTTCAGCGAACACGCGCTTCCTATCACTAATTCGTCATTATCTAAATGTTCAAAAGAAAACAAGTTAACATAAAGATGCATTTGTTATGAGTATGCGTTGTTCTCTAAATGGTCAAGAAAAACAATAGAACAGCAGCTGGAATTGAATATTGTCCTGTTCATTTGCCACAGTTTTTTTTAAGACAATGAGCAACAAAGCCTATTATTTATCAAATCCTTGGTCGTAATTTACGAGTTGGTCCACAGCTAGGCAGACAATTCTCTCCATAAAGAGTATAATTATTTTCCTCATGGAACTCCAACACGAAATAAAGATGGATAAAGTTAAGTTCCTATGCTTGGACGTTCGCCAGAAACTATAAATCGGAGCGAGTAAAAATGGTTTTTGCCTTTAGCTTGATTCTGACAGATTTTGCTTTTTGCCGAAGGGGAGGGGTTACTTCCAATTTAATACTTGGTGTCAATATGTAGCATCTGGGCCAAATTGTTCAAAAGACGATTAGCCCTAATCCAGGATTAAGTCTAACTAAACCAATTAGTTGCTATGGTAACTAACCCTGGATTAGGGCTAATTGTCTTTTGAACAACTTGGCTATGGAGTACAAGGCCAGGGAGTAATGGTTGTTAGGAGCGAAATTTGTGGATTCATTTGACTCAGAGCAGAGGAACTTGTCGGGTCCAGAAGAACTCACCTTTGAGAAGTACCCTACAAGATGACAACCTTTGCGATCATTCTTTGTAAGAACATAAAACAGAAATGGCTCCACATCATAGTACAGGGTCTTGTGGTCTAGGAACAACTTGGCCAGGAGACAAAGATTTTGACAATATATCTGTGTGACAGAGAGTCTTCTGAGCTAAGTGTGCTTAAAAACTACAAAATAGATGTAGAAGTATTCAACCTTACTATGCTACCAACAACCTTCCTTCATACTTTCACAAGTTTTTGTCTTTTTTTATCTGTTCACTCTCAATTTTGAATAAGTTGTTGATATCAAACTTGAAAGACACATTCAACAAAACATTCTTGTTTCGACAATGGAACCGGCATGTCTCTTGGAACAAGCTTTACCAAAACAATTAGTTGGGAAAAAATCAGAGACTGTTAATGTTCCAAAGTGTCACCTGGATGCAATAAAAACACTGTAGCTGTCTCACACACTGACCTTGTTAACGGCTCCATCAACTTCAAACACTGATATATCATCCTTGCGATATATCTCATTAGCTGGGGGGTGAAACCAGCCACACTTGTTCTGTAATAAAAAGTAGACCACATTCAGAAGAATAACAATCTTAAGTATTGAGGATCATTACTTCAGTTAGGTTGCACTTAGATTTAAAGGGCTTTAAATATGTTATATAATTCCATGATTTTTGTGGCTATTGTTGCAAAGAAAAATCTTCTATGTAAGTAATCTAAGTAGTGTAAGAATCAGGAAAAGTTCTGCATAAGCCTGATTGTTTGTCGAAAAACTAGATAAGTATTCTTTGCTTTGGCTATCTGCCTTCAGCCGCTACATAACTCTGAATCAAACCATATGCTTTTATCTATATCTCTGTCATATTATCATGTTAAACCTGATGAGGGTCAAAGAATGCAAATTTTAACCAACTTTCAGCTAACAAATTCACACAACTGTTTCTTGCTTCACTTCCCAAGAAGGATAGATATTATAAATTGCATGTTGCTTTCTTGCAAAGATCAGAGATGAACAAAAGTTTTGCAAAGATTTGTTTAGTTTGCTCTTGCTCCTTAAAATCACTTTTCAAAGCGACTTATTGTACTTTATTGTACAGCTGGAAGATGATACAAACTCCTAGGGGAGAGGTGGGGGGTCACTGGGCATGCATCCCAGAAAATTTGTAAAAGTGGACTCTCTAAAATGCAGTATTCTGCATTTCCTAAGCCGGGGCAGGGATCCCTTTAAAAGTGGGTTACAGGAGTTGCAGGAGCCAATCATAGTGCATGAAAATGGATACGGGCTGCTATGGTTATACCAAGAAAAGAGGGTAAAAGGGGCTTACTAAAGAGAGAGTTTCTACAATAAATAAACTGTTCACAAATGTCACAAAACTTCTTTTAAGTTCACTACTGTAGAAAGGCAGAACATTACCACATGTCGTTGTAATATTGTAGTGCTCTTCATGTACTTAAGACAAAACTCACACACATAAAGCTTCGGCAGCCTGGAAAAAAAGTGGTAGTGGCATCACAACACTGAAGCTTACGCAACAAATGCTGTTAACCCTTTTGCTGGCGGCAACTGCATGAATTCCTTTGAAAAACAGCATTGCTCAAAAAAAGCGACACGGGACCCCTACTCAGGTCAGTTATCTTTTCTCAGTTTAAAGTGAATTATGGGATGCCAAGTAATGCCTTAAAACGTTTTTCTACCTCTGTTTTTAATTCTAACTCTATTTTGACTGGATTTTCAATGAAGTTTAGACTTGTTTCAAAGTTGCAAGTTTAAAAATGGCAACTAGATCGTTTACAGCTGAGGTGTACTCAGGAAAGTTTTAGAAATTCTTCTGATGAGGAATTAAATGACTTTTCCTACAAAAGTGACGACATTTCTGAACACAACAGTAGTGATTCTGGAAAAGAAAAAATAATGTCTAGGAGAATGAAATAATATCTTACAATCGAAGCGATTCAGCTAAACAAAATTGTGATACGCATTAAGAATATAGGTGTCTTTTTGTTTCAGTAAAAAGACTATTAAGAGTATTTCAATCTTTTTTTTGTTTTTCACCTCTCTTAGCAGATCACTTTGCCTAATGTCTGATTCTTGAATTTTTTTTGCCTTAAAGATCAAATGTCGTTTTTTTCGCCTTAAAGATCAAACCTCTGTTTTTAATTCTAACTCTATTTTGACTGGATTTTCAATGAAGTTTAGACTTGTTTCAAAGTTGCAAGTTTAAAAATGGCAACTAGATCGTTTACAGCTGAGGTGTACTCAGGAAAGTTTTAGAAATTCTTCTGATGAGGAATTAAATGACTTTTCCTACAAAAGTGACGACATTTCTGAACACAACAGTAGTGATTCTGGAAAAGAAAAAATAATGTCTAGGAGAATGAAATAATATCTTACAATCGAAGCGATTCAGCTAAACAAAATTGTGATACGCATTAAGAATATAGGTGTCTTTTTGTTTCAGTAAAAAGACTATTAAGAGTATTTCAATCTTTTTTTTGTTTTTCACCTCTCTTAGCAGATCACTTTGCCTAATGTCTGATTCTTGAATTTTTTTTGCCTTAAAGATCAAAAAGTTGTGAAAAAGTTATTAAGAGAAACAGAAACATTGATAACTTTTGATAAAATATAAATTATGTTTAATTAGTATAGTGTTTTTTTAAAGCAGTTCATACATTATTTTGTTGAAAACAATATATTTTTAAAGACTTGGGTTAAATTCTAAAAACGTTTTCTTTGGCATTGTGCATTAACTATTGGTTTCATAATTATTTTAAATAAATGGGAGTTCCTAATTTATAATCTGATATCTGAAATAATATAATTCACATGCAAGCTACGATACATGTTTATAAAGCTAGGGAAAGGAATACACACTCTGATAAAAACAAACAAGAACACAGACTTACAACAGCTCTTACAACAGCACCTTGGGATTCACCAAAAAGTCAGTTCCTTTAATCTTTCAGTACTTAAAAAACATGTATTTGATTTCATGGTGGTTTCATACCATTCCACTGCCCTATGAAAAAGTCAGACTCTTACATTTCAAATTCATGAGTTTTCCTCTAATTCATTGTGATTTCATGGATGTTTTGTGCTTTAAACTGTCCAATGAAAAACTCTCCTTTTTATACATTCCATTTCATAGAGATTTCATGGTTTTTTAAGGGGGTTGTGAGTGTTTTAACTACCCCATGAAAACTAAATAGTTTCTCAATTTTCATGGGTATGAAAAACCATGGGAAATGCCATGAAAAGAACATTTAACATTTTTATGGTCAATGAAACTTAAACGAATTCACAGGATATTCATGGGTTATAATTTCCAAACAATGAAAACTCAATCCAAGAGACTTCTTGGCATCATTAAGGAGGGCAAGTGCTTCTGCTCTTAGCCTGGAAGGGTACTGTATGTGTGCAATAATTAGATTCATACAGTTAGACTAAATAGGCAACACCACAACTTTGCTGTAGAGAACATATCTGTGCATACTGTAGGTTGTCACACGAGATAGAAGCCCACTGTGCATGCTTTTATAAAAGAAACTGTTAAGAAACATTGCTTTTCCTTGAATACTAGATATGACTTACTACATCAGTGTTGCAGACTATTATAATCAAGTATCACCTCTTGAGAGTAAAACTCATACAATATCACATAATTTTATATAAATACCTGTTTCAAGCACAACTTAACATTTAGACTCAAGTTGTTTTACAGAGAAGGGTGACATGCTACCCAATTTATATTATCTTGAGTATTAGATACAATGTTACCTTAGCTAAATTCGCAGTATAGCAATATGCAATATATAAGTGTACAAAATAATGCACAAGCCTCTTGACGAAAAAAAAAATACATTGACATGAAATAGAAAGCGCCTTGAAGCTGTAAGTACAGTACCTTTGGTTTTATGAATACAGACAGTCAGAAACTACAAAAATTAGGCTTTTGTCTAGAAGTAGCTATTGTTTTCCTTCACTTGGGGGTTGATAAACTAACCCCCTCAAAAATATTCAATGTGCAAAGAAGTTGGTTAAGATGCCCAAAATGCAAAGTTATTACTGATCAAAATAGTATTCAGTTTATGGGTGGTTAAAGTGAAAACTGATGAAGTTATTGAGAGCTTGGTGATCAATTGGTTTTTTCCAGGAATATGCCAGCAAAAGGGTTAACTAAATATTGTTATCAAGAGCATATAAATTTGTATGGTATAAAATGTGTATAAATTTGTCTTTATATACAATGCTTTTCTTTAGCTAATTTTTCAAATGAGCTGCCTACTTTTGTGGTCCACTAACTGGTACCGAAAAATTTTGAGGTGGATAACTAAAACTTTCAGCTCTGACAAATGACAAAATACCTTGCATACTCCTGAGGGTATGGAGATGAGTACCATGTAGTGATCTCAAAACTCCCAAACTGAATCATTGGTGGAAGCCGAGAGCTGGGTGATTGGTTGTTGACAACATCTATTTTCATGCTTTCGTTAGCTTTCTCTTGGGCCCTCTTGAATAATGCAACATCATCCTCTGTCACTCCTATTAAGATAAATAATTCTTTTGAGCATAACTTTTCTACACTGCCGCCCACGTTGACGGTTTCAAGTCTCGCGAGGTGCGAGGCAATTCTTAGGAGATCGCTATCATGTGACACTTGCAAGGTCCAAGCTGACCCGACAGAAACTTGAAGAAGGCCATGTGAGATGGCTGAAACATCTTACTCAAGTAGGATTTTTCCAGTAAGCTATTTAATTTCAGTTATATAAATAGAAGTTTAGAATGACTGGATGAGTCAAAACATTCCTTGTCAAGTCCTGTTATTTCATCATGTACTCAGGAGTGGCATGGGAACTCCCCCCCCCCAAAAAAAAGCAAGTAACTTTTTAAAGTCCAACTTTTTCTCAACTGATATTGATAAATGAAGTGCCAAGTTACTCACTGATGTACAGTACTGTCCGCGGGAAAAAGATACATGCTTAAACGTGGGACTACAGGCAAGTGCAGGACTCAAAGCTTTTTGAATAACAATAGCCATCATGAGACTTGCTTCTTTCAAGTATTGCCATGACCTTCCATTCAAATTAAATTAAAAACAATCTGTCATTTCTTCTTCCTTGAATACCAAGATAGGTTTGTTTACATGTAAAGTTTTTGATTGAGCAGGTTACTTTTCTTCTGATACAACGATACCTGCAGACGTTTAAACCACTGTTACACAAAACTTTTGCTGAAATTTGTGTGGAACAACAATGCAAACAAAGTTTAACAATGTGATGTTCACGGTAAAACTCTTGTTTTCATCACAACTTTGATCACTGTGGCTACTTTTCATTAAACTTGCCTCGCAACAGCTTTTCAAAATGTTTCACAAAACCGACTATTGTTACGCTGCAGGTGCAACGGCTGCTGAAACTGGTTTCGCATCATTGTTTTTTTATGTTGATTTTGTTATCTACACATTCAATCTGCATAAACTTTGCTGTAATCCAGGACTACAAATTTTTTTACGAAACGAAAAATGTATAGCCCTGTAGCCATAGGTTAGAACACCTAGCTGGCAATATAAACACTTCCCATAAATTTTATCTTGTTTGTGTTTCGCTTTTATTTACACAAAAATTAGGTACACTTAGATCAGCCTCTAGAATAAATGTTTTATTTAAACTATGCGAAAAGTTTGAGCGCCAAAAAGTAGCTAGCATCTACTAAATACAGTCACATTTCAAGATCTGTGTTTCAAATTGGAGTTTCATTGAAGCACTCATGATCACTGGCACATCAAAGGATGAATTGTTGTCGCATTTCTTTAAATTCATCCTTCCCAAATCTATTACCCTTTAATCCCTAAGAGTGCCCAAAGATGAGTTTGTAAATTCTCCCAAATTAAGTCCTTAGTACTCCTATGAGAAGTTTGGGAGAATTTCTTAATTCATCTTCAAGAGTTTTTGGTGGATGATCAAATTTCATATTCTTAGCACTAACCAGCTTGTTTTCTTTTGTTTAATGTAAGGAGAACTTAGATGTTGACAAATGCCTTAGGGCTGAAAGGGTTAAAACTAAAAACTTTTCAAAAGTTTTCTTGTATCTAACATAACAATGGTCTTTTAGAATCAGTAAACAGATGCTCTGCCCTCGCGCTCATTAACTTTTGGGATCATTTTATGAAAATGTTCTACGTATCGCCTACATTTTTTGACATCATTCTTGTACCCCAGGGTACAAGGTGAGGGTCAAGGGTCCAAATATTAAATTAAATTTTTTTTCTTTCTCTCACTAAATAAAAACTGCGGGAATACAAGGAATACACTTACAGTTGTAATGGTGATGATTGGTGTTTTATGTAGGAATTTCATCAGTTTCTATAAAATGAACATTATATTACATTGTCTCCACTCGAAGATAAAATGTTTGTATGAATGCGAAGCCATTTTAAAAAATCCTCTAAAATTTATACGTAATTTATAATCAGCCAAGCTTTTTTTTAACATTGTTAATGCATTTACACATGGCCGCACAGGGATTTTCAATTTATTTATTTCACTTTTATTCCACAGTTCTTGTAGCTTTTGTTTTTATACATATCGACTAAAGCTTTTTGAACAGACGAACGGGGACAAACGAGGACGGAAGTCTTTTTATGGTTTTCGTAATGAAAGGCAGCGCACTGTAAGACGGATATATAAAGCAAACAAATCTGCTTGCTGTATCTGTGAACACGTCACGGGCTTTATTCGTTCAAAACACTTTTCAATGAGCGACCTTGTTTGATTCTCATCCCGACCCATACACTAACACACATATTTTATCATAGATTGCAAAAAAAAAGCCAATTACAAACCGAATTCCCGGGAAAACGAGCGATTATTAAAAAATCTGTTCACAGAAAACCGGAAGAATTAATCCTTAATTTAAAAATTTTGTTCTAGTTCGTACACTAGTGCTACTCGGGCTGACTTAGCTTTAGTAGGTCAAAAACCTCGAAAAGTTTTTGTTTAGCCTATTGAATTGCCAAGCATTTAAGCATTTTGTTCGCGAGATACAGTAAAAAACGTTTTTTAGCATCTTCAGCCCGAAATCTCTATAGTGTGTATTTCCGGCGACCGATTGACGTAATCTAATAGCAATTTGATCGCTTCCATCCAATCAGTCAAGTAAAACATTCACAAGTCAAGGAAGCTTTATATTGTTACATAGATTGCAAACGTGCAAGGTCAGGGTCGACAAATTTTATGAACATGCATTTTTTTGTTGTAACTTCCCCTGTAACCCGCATTGCCTCATGGCTTTCAGTAATACATTTTTGGTTGACGCTACACTCTTTTCAGGTACAACTACAACTTCATTACTTGTTTTTCCTGTTTTACAGACCCTTCTCTTTTTTAGTTTCTCCGTACCGTCAGATTTGGCCTTTCTTGTGCGTTTAACTTAGCTATCTTGATACGTAGATTCTCAGTTTGCTACGCTTGTCGCCGCGGTAAAGCCAAATTGGCCATAGTGAAAATCTGTTGTTAAATCACGAGCCTGGCAAACGTCTTTCATAGTCAACCTGTCAGGTAATAACAACTTGGACCCATCTCACATTACATGTGCACTCTGATTGATTGGAAGAATATTTTCACAAATGCGAAAACACTTATCACTCAGTAAACAAATAATTCCGACACGAAAATCTTTTCCTGCGTTTTTCTCGAGAGTAAACTTGGCCCATTTTGACAAACTTCGGCAAGTTTCATCTCCATAATAATCTAACCCAGAGATCCAAAATTTTGCACAGAGCTTGATATAGGTCTAATCTACAAAAACATGCCAGCGTTTTGCTTTTTTTTTTACCTTGTTCGTGAGATATCTTGCAAAACCTACGAGTAGCTGGCACAAAACAGCAGTTTCAACTTGGTAACTTGACAATATCGGTTTTTTTAACCGTGTGTAAACTGTGGAAAGGCGATAATTGGTTTTTGAGATGGAACTTCAAACTGAAAATTACTTTTTGCAAAAAAAAAGAGGCTTCAAAAGAATTAGATGAAGTCAAACTAATAAACAAGCGGCTTTGTCGCGCTATAAGCGAAAAGGGGAAGTTTCCGAAAAGGTGTGTCAACTTCTTCTTTGAAGAAAAGGAGTAGAGAAGAGCCAACACATTAACGGGTGGACCAAGTACTGTATTGAGAGACAAACTGTTTTCTCCCAACTATAGGGAATGTTATTGATTTTTTTTAACATTTGCAAATGAAATGATTTTTTTTAACATTTGCAAATGAAAATTTTAGTTACAGCTCATTGACTCCAGACACTTCAGCTGCTAGATATTAGTGTATATAACCTACCAAACACTGTAGTTTTTTGTTTCGACTCGCCTCTTAAGCAGTCAACTCCTAGGCGAGGTATCAAGCCACCAGTAATCAAAAAATATCTGCCAGACAGTCGCTTATGTGTTTACACTGTGATAAGAGTACCTCAGCAGGACAGAGTCATTGCCAAACAATGAACAGCAATTGTTATTAAGTTGCCAGAAGCCATTCCAAAGAGTATCCCGAGATACTATTAGCCGCTGGTTAAAAAGAGTCATGCAGAATTCTGGACTGGATTTAAATAGATTCAAGGCACATGGTACACGGTCTGCTTCTACAGAGGGCATGTGTTCCCATTCAAGCCATTCTTGACATGGCTGGATGGTCTTCAGCTAGGACATTTGCTAATTATTATGATAAACCAGTTGTTGCAGAGAGTGATTTATATGCTGATGCAGCGCTAGATGCAGTCAACATGAAATAAAAATTTCAGGAATGTTATTTGTCTTCCGTTAGCTAGTGTGCAAACAATGCTTTGAAATATCATGGGATCTCCAGTCACGTGACTGTTAGGTAGAAGTTAAAAATTCAACGACACTAAGTGGAAGTTTGATTGTAATTCTACCGAATGGTTGCATGACTGAGATATTACATGCCCTCCCTTCCTCTCCCTAGTATTACCTATGATAATTAATGGTTTGTTTTTCATATAGTGTATACATTTATTGCCACACCATCTATTACTTTAAACGGTGACCGGTAGTGGCGCGACGCAATATCTCATGTAATCTCAGTATCTTACAGGTAAGTGTCGTTTCATTTTTAGCTCGTGGAGAGCTATTGCAGTGGTTGGGGGCTCAGGATTTCATTGCGTAAACAATATATAGTATACAATCGATTCTCGATCGTCTCAAGTTCGTCCCGGGCATTCATGCAATCGTTAAAAGGTCGCTCAAAACGCTCTTTTTCGGCTACCAATAAAATACGCTCGAAGTGTTACAAGATATCTTGGTGTTCGGCGGTGTTCAGAGTCTTCACGGCGCATATGTGCTTGGTCTCAGGTAATTTAGCATAGAACTATTTTTGTCTTCAGGGCCTCTGATATTACGCGTTGGTGCGATTTCGCACAATTGACCTCAAATCGCATCCGATCACACAATTCATTAAAAATCGCCTAATTCATGCAATGGTCTAAATTGTCTAGATTTGTTTATGAAAATGTTTACATGTGTGGTGAAAAATGTCTCAATTTGAAATTATCCGCATGAGTGCTTCGCGACGAAAGCTGTCGAACTAATGCTTGTTTTTAAACTTCACATGCTCCAAATCGGGTTCTTTCCTTATCCAGTGTTGTTTATATTAAGAAAGAACCTCGAATTGTAAAATATATTGCAGCCTTCATTGAAA
>JAOBAT010058821.1:0-24421 GCA_026413305.1 Hydrozoanthus tunicans | reverse complement strand
CATTTGACCAATCAAAACTGCTTCAAGTGAAAGCACTCTTTTGAAACTCATTATAAAAAAACTTATTCTTCTCGCTTAAGTTAACAGTTCCAAAATCTAAATCGACGAAAATAACACTCAGATTTAGTCTAAACGGGTCGCTGTAAAACTAGGAATTGTCAGTTTTTCTATTTTACTATGGATTTATTCATTACGAGAAGGCAAGCCGACCCTTACAGTTTTGATCATGGCGTTCTTTTTTTTATTCTAGGGTTTTTTCCTAACAAAGGCTGTCGTAGAGACGACTCGATTAGTTTCTTACGAGCATCATCGGTCAACCAGGATGATTTAACACAATGCTTATTTGTTCTATTGTGGTTTCCAGTTAACCCATCCCAAAGCATAACGAATTCATTTTATCTCCAAATAAACTTTTGAAAATTAGCATGTGCGTCTTCCCAGTTGAGCCCCTTAACCTTGGCCGGGGCGTACGTGTAGATCTTAGCGTGCGATCTAGTTACTGTGGGCGGTAAAAAGGCGTACTATGCTGCGATTAGCGTTGGCAACAATACAAACACGTACAGCGAGCACTGCTGTAAAAAGGCGTACTATACTTCGATTAGTGTTGGCAACAACACAAACACGTACAGCGAGCATCGCTTTGCCCTTCATTACACACAAGTATTTCACAGGCTTCCAGGATCACCAACTTAGCGATTCGCACTATTACAGTAAGCTTATTATGCACTAAGAGTCGAAACGAGGAAGTGGCTGATGACGCGTGATCACTTGTTCTACTGTGCAAGTGGAATGCGCAAACGTTTCTGACTACCAAACGAACCTCGTGAACTGTTTCTGCAGTTTTCCGGACACTCTAATCTTTATCTTAATCGCATCAACTTACCATCTGCGTCAAGAACAAGGAAACAAACCATAGCCAGAATACTAGCCCTGTAAAGTTCCTGCTTTCCCCCCGCCATCCTTTGCTATCCTTTACCGCTGCACGTTCGAGAAAGATTGGACGCGCGCGATGCTAATGGAACATATAACTAGTCCGCGATATCAATCACTCGTTCCCAACCCCCACGACCGCAGGGTCACGCGGAGAAGATTCGTCACTTAGCCCCTGTTCGTGGGAATGAGAGCGCCAACTCGATAAGAAAGAGTTCTCTCTCACCCTGTCTTAAAGCCACCAAATACATTTTCGCATGTAAGGAAAATCAGGTTTTTTATTCCCTTGTGATGGTGAACAGATTGAAAAGGTTCTAAGCGGCTTTTGTTGGAGGTTTGTACTGCAAATAAAGAATCTATACCTACCCATTTTTGAATGATTTTTGGCAGATAGGCACCCTTTTGTTCAACAGTATAGAAATCTTATAAAGATCAACTGTCAAATAACTTAAAATATTTAAAACAGAATTCTGAGATGACACCATTTAAGCATATTCTACATTTTATTTTTTTGAATTTGTCTCTCAGTAGAAGAAACCTAGCAGTTTTCCTCCAGTGTGCTTTCTTCTGGCTTCCTCGTGATCCATGATACCACTGGATGTTGTGAGCACTAGATAGCTGAGAAAAAAAATCACAAACACCTCCTAAATACTTGGCATTACAATAAAACTTATAACCTTCTGCCAGTAAATAGATACACTGTATAGACCCTTTTCACACAAAATTTCTTTAAACGCATCAACAAACTGTGGCCATCACTAAATTCAGTGCATCTGTATTGGCAAAATTGCAAAATTTGTAAACATTTCCCAAAAGCTAATGCAGATATAAAGTTTCGAAACTTGATGTTCTGCCCTTATTATTACAGGAAATGTATGGGGAAAATATGGAAAAGAGGCTTTCCCATCCATCTTACTTTTCATTGGAGAATTATCCAATTTCAAACCTTCATACCTACAACAAAATACAGCCAATCTTTTGGTTTGAATGAGGACAAAAGAATATCAATATCACCATCATTTTATGCATAAGGCCTATACACAGGGTTGCCACTATACTGGATGTTAAATTCAAGGACTTTTCCAGCACCTTTTCAAGCAAATCCAGATGCTTGTCTATCAAATAAGTGACACCTAAAATGAATGCCGATTGGCTGAATCCTAACAATAAAAAACAACCAATGACAGGTCGCTTTAGAAAATCAAGCCACCGGAGTCACAGTTTTTGTTTAAGAATGTTTTCACATCAAAAATATTATAACAAACAGCTTGTTTTTATTAATTTTGGAAGTAAAAAAAAGAAAGTTTTGCCCATTCCGGGATTTTCAAGGACAACAACCCAAATTCAAGGACTTTCCAGGACCTGGAATTTTTTCCCCTAATTCCACGACTTTTCAGGATATTCAAGGACCATGGAAACCCTGTATACAACAAAAGACAATACTTTTTAAGTCCAGAAAACTTAGCTGAAGAGGGAAAACTAGCAGTGATGCAATTCTACAATGTTTATCCTCTTGACAACCTTTAGAGCTGAAATTTTTGCCATAGTTAAAACACTAATTGGGAAAAAATTAACAGATTTAAATTTCTGAAAGATACAAAGACTAAAATATTTCTTAAGCATTTGAAATTTCTTCAGTCCAAGTTTTTTCTAATACATTCAAAAGAAATCAGCAACGGGATGAGTATTCTTAGTTGACATATCACACATTCTAATAGCTTGAATTAAGAACAACTTTTGTTCTCTTAACAACAAGTCTTACAGTAGCTATAAAAGTTATAACATGACAATTCTGTATGTTAAGATCTCTCCAGCTAAAATTAACAATTATTCCAAGAGTGTGCGTTGGATATGAGATGGTAAATAGCCAAAGAGGCGTGTAGCGCCGAGTTGGCTATAAATCCTCTAATATCCAAAAAGCGCGAATGGAATAATTGTGTTATTAAATTCAATTAGTTTTCTAAACTCTTCCACACTTAGAAATAACAGCTAAATTTTATTCAGAACCTATTTTTTGGCTTTGCAAACACTACAGTCAGTTTCCATGTTTGGTGAGCTCCGAATATGAGCTGATAACCGAGATTGAATGAACCAATCAGAACGCGTGAATTGCAATATTCGAGATTGAAAATTTAACAACACTTATTATACCCCTTAAGTTGAACACCTCTATAAAACGGACACCAAATCTTGGTCCCTGCTGTTCTCTCATGCAGTCATTTACTGTATTTTAGTCTCTTCAAGACTGACATCTCTCTAAAACAGACTGTCAGTTAATGAAAGTACCAAAGATGCCTGTCTTAGAGAGGTTTGACTGTATAGGTTTAACATTGATTCAACAAATGTCAAGCAAAGTGTTTCTCTAATAATTAAAATCTTTGTCTCAGTAGCCTTGAAGCTCATGGCCTCAAGATAAATGACAAAAAAACTAATTATCCTAAGGCCAAAAACTAAATTTGAACTTGAAAGCTTTTTATTACTTACCCAAACTGTCTTGAGGGTAACAGATTACTGGCCCACTGCTCCATATCTTTAACTGCCAAATCATACCTTGGACTGATGACTCCACACTGATGAATAAAACAGCAGTTTCAGACCCAGCAAGTTTATTAACAACTTGTTAAAGCTTGCAGCACAATACTTCAACAAACTACAGCAAACACTGCTTATTCCTTCTTAGATTAAGCAATCAGAAGTTATCTTTACATGTTTTTTAGGATGTAGAACACAGAAATCAAGAAAAACCAAGCTTTAAACTTTCTCATTTTTAGCAGATTTAATGTTCTTTTACTATAGGCTTTAATAACCGACAAAGACCAGAGCATTATATATTAAAATCATTTTTTCCATTCACTTTTGAAAAAATATTTTGTATTTTGAGATTAAGCTACACAGCAGCACATTAGAGTTTGAATTACAGTGTAAAATGAAAAACTATTCATTCCAACATTTCAAATTCTTTAACATGCAAACCTTATCAACATTAATGCAAACCTTTATCTTGGGTTGAAATATTGCACTGGCACAAACAGTTTGAATAAAAAAACTTTAAGCAAACATATTAGCATGCCACAGTGCTTCTAAATTTTGGCAACAGGGAACGAGTGTACAGCCATTGTAAAGGCAATATCCACTAGCAAGGTTGCCACATACTTTCTCGCATCACTTAAGGGGAAATTCTTAAATCTAAAAGTTCAAAGCTTGGGCCACATTGACAGATACAAGTGTTACACATGCCACTATCAACATGATTGTATGCTACACTCGAAGAGAACTTAAACTAAGGTATTTGAGGATGTCTTAGGTGGGATGCATGTATGTTCATGCACACCACACTGCTGGCAGCAAGAAAAACCACCAAAAACAGGCTTCAGTGGTTTCTGTGTACAAAGCTTCCATTTTTTACTCATGCTACTCTCCTATAGATTTAGTCTGCAAATTATACATGAGTAAACATTTTTATCTTGAACTTGCTATGCCAAGTTAGCTGGCAGCACTAAACTTACCTTGTTAAGTCTCCCAGTGAGATTGACAACAATTTTTCCTGCCCTGTGATCATCTACAATTTCAAACTCACCAATGTAGCCTGATGAAACAAAAGAAAGACTCAAGTGGTTAGGTTTGACATTGCTGTTTGGTAAAGATACAAAGGAAGTCTCAATATAAGTAACTTAAAGAGCATTCAAGCACTATATAGTTTTACCAACACTAATGCTGTAAGTAATTACCGAACAAGTGTTCCCTTTGTAGAAATGTAAAAAAGTTACTTCATTTATACCCTAACTGATTGAACTGTGATGCAAAATATAAGGGATTTTGAGAAAAGATAATGTCATTTGCCAATAACACAAAAAACATTACAATCAAGGTAAAATTTCCGGATTCACCCACACTTATTTATGCATATAGTAATGGCTGCCAAACTTCATATTTTCATTTCAGGAATTAAAAGATATAATCCTTACACTCATGCTTACTCCTAACCCTCACAGTGATTTTGAGAATTTTTGGTTGCTCGTAAAGCGAAATTTATCTCCGATATTATGGCTTGAAGATCAATAGTGGGTAAAGAAACTTAGTCATACAAAGTTACCAAGATAGCTGCCAGGCTTCAAAGATACCCAACAGTACATTTAGAGTAAGACTTTAAGTGCCAAAATGAAAAACCTTTAATTCCTACATTTCACATGCAAACCTTACCTTTCTTAGTCATAGTGGTATCAGTATTAATGCAAAATCTTTTTATTGGGTTGAAATATTGCACTGGCACAATAGGTTTGAATAAAAGAAACTTCAAGCAAACATATTAACATGCCACAGTGCTTCTAAATTTTGGCAACAGGGAACGAGTGTACAGCCATAGAAAAGACAATATCCACTAGCAAGATTGCCACATACTTTTTCACATCACTCAAGGGAAAATGAAAACTAGAAGTTCAAAGCTTGGTTTTTTTGATACATGCTGATGTTACTTGATCGAGTCATTCACATGGATGCTAAACGTTCTCATCACAGAGCTTACACACAAAGCTCTGATACATTGAACTTTTTATTCTCGTTCTCATTCTCAACTTACCGTGCTTCATCATTACGGTCAAGAACTTGACAACGACTTTGGAGCATGGTCGGATAAGTACTTGACGTTTTCCTCGCTTTTCAGCGTTGCAAATGGACACGAGAGCGTCACCTAAAACGTTTATTCTCACCATGATTGCTGTCATGTGGGAAAGAAGGCATAATTAGCAGAGAGGTTGATTTGAGGAGCCCTCATGACTGTACTTTTGATATGTTGCGCCAAATAACTCAACACATATGTTTACAATCAAATAAACGATCTTTCTGTTTCATTATCTAACTCTCAAGCCATTTCATTTTGACGATGGAAAAGGATTTTTTCACATAACTTTCATACCTGGTGGAAAAACTAGCGGAAAGAGAGAGACCTTTTGTTTGCCAGACCATAATATTACCGCGCTCCCAGTCTCCCACTCACAACAACCTTCCCAGAGTTCAACGCGTATCAAACAAAGATGGCGGCTCGTGCTTGATAAAACATAATGGACCATCGACTGATAACTTAGTGGTACAAAAGCAAAACAAAACCATTATATTCGAAAATTAAGATTCCCATGTTGGACTGACACTCTAGGTACATGGTAGTTGCTTTTGTGAATGGGTTGAGTGTGAGGACTTTGGTTGCTGGGTTTGTTTTACTAAGCGGGAAAATTTCACAGGTCGTCACAACATAAATATTCATGACTGTTGCCTTGACAAAGCGGCGTGAAAAAACAACTCGAACGCACCTCAACCTGAGTACTAATGTTTGTGTTCAACCTGTTATCAGACATGTCGAGTGCAGCTTATTTCTCGATTGCGTGTTGTTAAAGAAACCGAAGCTCGGGATTCAAGACAAGAGCTAGTTGTAATTGAATTTGAGAGTCTTCAAAATCGCGTGCTTTATCGTGTTGTACTATCAATGAATACTATAAACGCTGGCTGGTACGTGTGTCGGTTGGTAAAATGGACCCAGATGGCAAGTTTCTACAGTATTTTTAAAATATCTGTTGCTGTCTAAGCTGTGACAGATTTGAAATTTGATACTAACTATCGCTACAGATTTGTATAGAAAGTTATTTTCAGTAACGTAAAGAATTGGTGAATGAACTCGATTCACAAGAACGTACACTGTGACTCACTAGGCTTGTAGATCCTTCTCCAAATGTTCACCAGGGACAAAAAAAGAGTTGAACCCGCAGGGAGAACGAAAAGTGGTAAAAAAGGAAAAAAAGCAGCATGGGAAAGCTTATTTCCCAATAAAGAGAAACAAAATGGTCTAGATGAAAAATCTAGGCAGAATGGACATGTTGCTCATTTTCGACCACGAAGGCAGTCAGATCCTGAACGCACTCATGAGTCTAACTACTTTAACACATCACCTAACACATCTCTTAGTCTCTCGGGTAGCTTTCAAAAAGGGTTTGGAAGTGCCTGGAAAAGCCCCTGCAAAAGTGATCAGAACACAAGCTTTGATGGGAAATGGAGAAAAACAAACTATGAGGAAGATGAAGACCTTGATTCTAGTTTTGAGGGGCAGTTGTCAAGAAGTGGTCGAAGCCTCAATACTAGCTTTGGGAGTTCTTGGTCAAGAAGAAGTGGCAGTAGAAATAGTCTAAACTCCAGTACTAATTTTGACAAAGATTTTACATTGAGTTCATCACATCCACCAGTTAAAGCAGATCTAGTAGGGAAGATACAGGAAGGAAAATATATAAACTTTCAAGAGTTGTTAGTTGAAAATCTGATGGAAAGCATGAAAAGAAACAAAACTTTGGATGAGACAGAAAGAATTGAAGATATCACCAAATGGGTTGAATGCATGGGGCTGTATATTGCAATTTGTAGCTTGGTAAATATTTACCACATACAGAGCTTGATTGCATATCAGAGTGCAGTACTTCATCTGTATAGAGAGAGTCGAGATCCAAGAGCATGGCAAAGATATGATGTTGCATTTAGGCGCAAAGCATCACTTGCTGGTATGGCTGACTGGAGTAATATTGATGAGAGTTTGTTGGTACTTGCAAGTTCAGCAGAAGCCAGAAAGTCTGTTTTATGTGAACCTTGCCTTTCATTGATGCACGACAGCCATTCATGTCCTTTTAGGGTCAAACCAGTTGAGGAACCAACAAAGAATCGAGCCATATGGTAATATTGCTACACTTTTTGCTAGGTTGCTGCAGGAGTTTTCATTAGTTGTTTCTTTTTGTTTTTATTCCAGGTCATCGATAAAAAAGGACAGATCAGCATAGAAAGGGTTGGATAAAAGTGGTAGTCAGTAAAGGGTATCACCTTTCCAAAAAACCTAAAGATAACCATTTCCCCCCATGCATGTATTACAAACTAAACTATAGTGTAGAATAAGGATATATATAAAGAACAAGTACTTTGTTGTGTCAACTTGTTCGCCTTCATTATAAGGGAATCCTTTTCGCAATGAACAGGGTTCAAAATGATATTCAGAAAATAAATTATGCCTTATTTTGTAGGCAGTTCAGTGTAGACCATAATTTTGACTGGTTGTTTTAATTGGCAGGAACAGATTTTACATAACTTTGTAGCAAAAAAATAGAAAATTATAAACTAATGATTCCATCTCTCAATGCAGGCAATAAAATCAGGTTTATCTTTGAACTTACTGGCAATTAAAGCATCTTTAATCCATTTTCTGATTCCCCCTATTCAGAGTTACCTCTCACCTGAAATAGAATTTGCTGGAAGGATCGCAAATTTTGGCAGCTATTTTGAACCTTGAAACAAAACCCTTCCTTGGAGATGATTTATTTAAAAAAAGACCAACAGCAAAAAGTTTTGTTCCAGATTTAACTTGTTTTTTTTAACCTAAGAAAACTGTACAATAAAATTGGTAGGAAACCACTGATTAGGTCTTTTAAGAATAGTTTTTGTTATCAGTTACTGTGATTTTTCCTTATCTGAACCCCTTTATGTAAAGTTTAAATGTTGTTAGTAACCTTATAGAGCTAGGACAGCCATGGTAGAAAAGAGCAAGAGCACTGCGACCTCCTGAATGCCACCATCTTCAACATTACAGCATACTTTAAGCTCAGTTTCGGAATTCTTATGGTTACAAGAATAATTTATGGAAAAATATTTAAAAAAATCTTCTTTTAGCTATTAAGAAGAAAACTCTTTGCATTTACAAAGCAAAACTTGGCAAAAATAAAATCAAACGAGCCATGCATACAATGGAAAAGGCAAATCAGAAGTGTGCTTTTGTAAGCTGTTATCAATTTTGTCATCCTTATTTCTTAAGGTTCCTATTAATATATAGTTTTCTTTCATTGCAACTGTTATCATACCCGACTTTTTTAAAATAAATTGTTTCACTTTTATTTACTCATAGTTGAACAATCATGTTTTTAACAGGCCTCCTTCCCGAAGTCCCCAGAGCGATTATCAGAGATCACGATCTGCAAGCCCCAGCTTTGCTGACAAGAGACTAAATGAAGGCCTTGAACTTGAGTTTGCATTTGGGTTAGTGATACATATTGCCTGGTTTGAATAGCTCAGTTTACTATTCACTTGTTGAGATGAGATTGGGAAACATGCTTTCCTAATTGCTTCAGACAACCATAAAAATTACATTTCTTAAAATGATTTCTCAAGCACTTCTATGTTTCCTGGAAAATGTTATATTTGTACATAAAAGTGACCATTTTAGAAGTCTTTCTGTAATATTCAATTTGCCACAACAAAGATAAAAAGTCAACACTTTCAAAAGAAACTCTGAAAGCCGAAAGTGACATGAAAATTCAGTGCTTGATTACTTGCTTGCAAACACTTTCATCTATTTTCAGTCATATTTTCAATCATTGTTTAATCCGTACTAGGACTACATATTGCTGCAGCTGTGTGTGCAATTTAAATAACTGCATTTGTTTCCAGATCTATGTTTGTCCAAGAAAACAGATGTGAGCTTCATTTGATCATCACATTATCATTTTGTTAGAAACAAATCTTGTTGATCAGTGCAAAGGTTCCACAAAATCTTGTGGCTACAAGTTCTCAAATGTGGTAGTCAGCGTTCTTTTTTTGGTAGCATTGTCAGGCCACCTATAGGTGACAAGTTTGAGCCATGCTAACTGTATGGATTGTTGGAATAAAGCTCGTCATAATTTTGTACTCAGCCTTTAAGCATTAAATCTTTTTGTTAGATTTTTTTTTGCAGTGTGAAATTACTGACAAGCTTGGTTTTTTATCAGGTACCATGGCTATAATGCTTGTAACAACCTGTTCTACACACAGTCAAATGAGATTGTATTTCACATCGCTGCTCTTGGTGTTGTATATAATCCTCACTCACACCATCAAAGGTTTTACAAGGGCCATAATGATGACATACTTTGTCTCACAATTCACGACACCAAAGACCTGGTTGCAACTGGGCAGGTAATAATTGTTTGTATTATAATCTTAGATATTCAGGAAGTTCAACAAGAATCATTTTTGCTCTTAGATGCTGAGACAGAGAAGTTTTGTAGTCAATACCGAAAGCTATACTATGTATGTTTCCCCTTATTGTTTTATATTACTCATGTATATGGCTGAGTAATTTTCCATGCTGCAATTTCACAGTTTGGTCACAGTTATTTTAGTTCATAGTTTTAGTTCTTTTTTTTAAGGCTACAATGCTGTTCATTGATTTCATAATCGGCCACAATCATTTATACTCTGACCTGATCTAGGTTGGTAAAAGACCAGAGACACATGTGTGGAATGCAATAACCATGAAAACAGTATCCGTTCTAAGAGGTTTTCATCGTCGTGGCATTATTTGTGTTGACTTTTCAGGTTGGTTCTTTTCATTTACACTTTTTTTAATCCTTATTTTCAGTCAATAACAAGTGCAAGGTGCATTTTATTTGTGTTCACGTTTCGTTAAACTACTGAAGTTATTTCCAGGCGATGGAAAGAAATTAGTTGACGTGGGACTTGATGATGATCATTCTATCTGCATTTGGGACTGGCAAAAACAAGAGAAGCTTGCAGCCACACGTGGGCATAAAGATATGATTTTTGTTATTGAGTGGAATCCATTTAACAACAACCATCTTGTCTCAGCTGGAGAGAAGCATATCAAGTTTTGGACTCACAATGGTCAGTTCATTATGACTAAAATCAGTAAAATCACCATAACACCTTGATTATTGACACTAGTATCAATATCATCACCATGACACCTTTATAGCTAACACTGACATCAATACCATCTACATGAAACCATGATTATCAACACTAGTATCAATATCATCATTAACACTAACATCAATATCAACACCATAACACCTTGAACATTTACACTAACATCAATATCATCGCCATGACACTTTGACCATTATTAACTATAGGCATCAAGAGTCAATTACTTTTTATTGTATAGCTGCTCTTAAGTTTTATTGTATAGCTGCTCTTAAGTATTGATATCAAGTAAATTATAGAATTCATGCAAATTTTTGCAAACATCTTGCAAAGAGAAAGTCATTATTGATCATACTCTAGAAAGAAGATCTAAGGCTTTTTTTTTTATTAAAAGAATAGATCTTACTTGATTAAGCCAGGGTTAATCACTGTCATTGCTATAAATATTATGAACTGTTTTACAATTTGGTTGCATTTCAGGTGCCAAAATAGACAAGCGACCAGTTATATTTGGGAAAAATGGAACAGCGGCAACAATGATGTGCATCTGTCACAGTCCCATCGACGATCTGTGTTTTGTAGGGTCTGATACAGGGCAGATTTATGTGTGGCAATCAACAACACTTAGAAGGACTGCAAAGGGCCATAAAGGTGCTGTGACTGCTATGTACTCGCTGGTCCAGTACAAGGAGGAAGTAAGTGACTCTCTTTGGTGGATGGTTTGGAAGGAACAGCTTACTCTAGTTGGGTACTGGTTCATTACAACTAGGGCCCTGTTATGTGGAGGGTTCAAAGAAGGTCCTTTTAATGCACACTGGTCCTTTGTAAGGACCAGTAAGTGAACATGTATTGTAGAAGGTAAAAAAGTTCTGATAATAAATGCAGTTTGATCTCAATTTCTGTCCAATATAAGTACCAGTTGCAAGTTTTAAAATAACCCTCCATACAAGATTCCAGTATATGGACCAAGTAAGCGACTCTCTTGTATGGAGGGTTGAAAAGTGGGTCCTATTACAGCAATTTGCTCACTGGCCAGTACACGGACCAAATAAGTGATCCTCTTGTTTGGAGGGTTGAAAAGTGGGTCCTAATACTGCAATTTCCTCACTGGTCCAGTACATGGACCAAATATGTGACCCTCTTTTATGGAGGGTTGAAGAGTGGGTCCTAATAGTTGCAGTTTGCTCTTTGATTCTGTACAACGAACAGGTAAATGATTCTGTTTAACAAAGGGGTAGGAAGGGTGTCCTTACTGCAATGCCCTTTATAAGGAGCAAGTAAACAAACCTGTTTTTAATAGGTTTGGATAAGGGTTTGTTGTAATTTGTTAAAGTAAGAGGTCTTCTAATAAGGTCTGTACAATAGTTTTGCAATTTGCCAACTGGCCTAGTGAACAAATAATTTATTCTCTCCCCTTGTTGTACAAATTTTAGTTTATTTTGTGACACTTTCTCCACTTACTGTGCTTGTTTGTTTATTTTGTACACGAATATTTCTTTCTCCTGTTTTCTGTTCTAACCCCTTTGTCTTAAACTCCTAGCAGTCTCGACCTGAAGGACTCAATTCCTCTTCTACTGTAAGTGTACTACCAATTCCTTCTGTTGCTGGTCTTTACCTGCTCTCTGTTTCAATCTTCTGTTCTAAAAAAACACACCAATTCTTCTGTCCTCTCGAGATTTTAGCTTTGCTACATTTCAACATTATTGTATCTAACTTCCCATGTGCTACTCCAATGTGTCCTTCAGCGGCTGACCCTGAACTCCTGTCAAATATGTCTGCTGAACCCCCAGAATTGCTGGATAGTAGATTGTGAACTTTTTTTATTATATGGGAGGTGTTGCAATTCAAAGTTTTTCTAGGGGGCTCTTTTGATGTTTGTAGTCTTTGTCAAAACAATCTCAATAGATAGTGACAGGACCTGCATTCCCCCAGACTGCTCTAGGCGCTTTACCTTCAATGGTTGTTGTAGTCTTGGTCAGACCATCCTTAATGGACAGTGGCAGGGACTGCATGCACCAGACTGCTCTTAGCACTTTACCTTTCGTGTTTGTAGTCTTGGTCAGATCAGCTTCGATAGACAGTGGCAGGACCTGCATGCCCCCAGACTGCTCTAGACGCTTTACCTTCAATGGTGCTTGTAGTCTTGGTCAGACCAGCCTTAATAGACAGTGGCAGGACCTTTATGCCCCCTGACTGCTGTAGACGCTTTACCTTCAATGGTGTTTGTAGTCTTGGTCAGACCATCCTTAATGGACAGTGGCAGGATCTGCATGCCCCCAGACTGCTTTAGGCACTTTACCTTCAATGGTGCTTGTAGTCTTGGTCAGACCATCCTTAATAGACAGTGGAAGGACCTTTATGCCCCCTGACTGCTGTAGACGCTTTACCTTTTACACTTTGTCGGTTTTTCATTTTATCTTTTGCACTTTATTTTGTTTTATCCATTTTATGCTAGTTTGAGCTTTTAACTTGCACTGTTTAGTTTAGTTTTTTAACTCATTCTACTCGCAACAGGATCAAATACTAAAAGCTTGTAAACCTTTTTATCTTTTATCACTGAAAGTTTTTTATATTGTTTTATCATGAATTGGTGACCTGTTAACAATGGTTCAATGTTTTCAAAGAATATACGTTTATCTACCTACATTTAAATCTCGCTGGGTTTTCAATAAAAAAACTGCTTTTTCTCTTAGCAACCTTTTCTGACATGTTTATGATCTACAGGGCTATGTGACAGGAGGTAAAGATGGTGTTGTGGTGATGTGGGACAAGTACTTTGAACAGTGTCTTAGAGCGTTCAAAGTGGAGCAGGCAGCTATGAACCGTGGTTCAGTGCTCCTGCAGGATCTTCCACCAATCAGATCAATTCATACTGATGAAGGGAAAATCCTGATTGGCACAGGACACGACGAGGTAATCACGTGGCTTACTCAGACATGACACTTACAGTATTTAACGTGGTTTTCTCTTTGGCCATGAAATTCGGGGAGTTTTTCTTTATAAAGTCTAGCCCTCGCTAAGCTACAAAATATGTTAAGGTTGCTGGTTATTAACCCTTATCCTGTTTAGTTTTCGAAATTAAAAGTAATAAAATCTCAACAAATTGAAAACTTCAGAATTTGTTGAAGCAATGGACATTTTCAGAGGCTACTTGAAACGACAAAGAAAATGAATGGTCACTTTGTAGGTTTTTTAACCAGTCGTTTTAAAGCTGGAACATTTTAATTTTTTGCTGGAAACCATTAGGATAAGGGTTAAAGCAATAAAAACCAAAACTTTGCGATCCAGAATAAAAGTACTCTAGCCCAACATAAGCTTCATCTCTTCTGGTGAACTGAGTGATCAGCTTAAGAACTTAAAAACTTACAAACAAAGGCAAAAGGCAAACAAGAAACAAGAAAGAGGGAGTGATAAAATAGAGTTAAAGTTTCGTTAGCTGCTGTTTTCTTTCCACACATGTTGCTGGTTCAATATACTAAACACTTTTTACAAACACTTTATGACCAACAGATTATCGAGATTGGTGAGAATGGAATGATGACCATACTTGTACAGGTAAAAACAAAGTTCTTTCCATGTAACTATTACTTTCTATTCTTGGGTTGCAACCAGTCCCTAGAGACACCAAAAACAAAAGTTGAAGCGGCCATGATGGTGCCCCAAACAAAAGAAATGATCAAAATTCTTTTGTTCAAGACCACCAACATGGCCGCCATGACGTCATGTGAAAACCAAGAATTCTTGAGTTTCTTAATTACTTAACGACATTTTTTTTGTGCTATGGTATAATGGAGTTGACAGGCAAAAAACTTTTTAAAATTCGGGTAAAATAGGGCTCTTAAACTCAGACTGGTTCTGTCATGGGTTTGATCTGATTGGTGGAAAACGGAGTTGGAATCTCAGGGTTGGTTCTCTTTTTCCCTCTTACTTCCTTAGACCCCTTGTTGCCTATGGGGCCACAACAAAACTCCATGTCTTGGTATTTCAAAAGGTTACACTACATTCCAAGTTATCTTAGAACATCATGATAAGGTCAATGATCTTTGGTGGCATGCCCTGTGTTTGAAGGATTTTCGACAAACTTTCACGATGTACACTACCAAAAGATTTTTGAAAATCAATAAAGTTTAGAAAAACTGTCGTGTTTGTAATGCTGCTTGTTTCCACCACAATTTCCAGGGCCATTGTGAGGGTGAAGTGTGGGGTTTGGACACCCACCCGAGTGATGATGAATGCGCGACAGTCAGTGACGATAAAACCTTGCGATTGTGGGACCTGAAGTACATGCGACTGAAGAAAGTGAAGAAGTTAAGAAAAGGTGGTCGAGCAGTTGCCTACTCTCCAGATGGTATCTCATTGGCCGTAGGACAGAATGATGGAAGCTTCATCATCGTTGATGCAGATACTTTGGAAAAAGTTGTTGGTTTTCACGATCGAAAGGAAGAAATTTCGGACATTAAGTTTTCACCAGGTAATATCATAACGAAAACATGAAAGTTTTTTGTAACATACTCTTTATAGATACTATGGGTATGTCTCCTTTACTGTATCAAAACCCTTCAGTCCCAAATATGGTAATTCTTGCATTGGTAAATTCTCCTAATTTGGACCTGCACAGTTAGGGAGAATTTTTATTTTTATCTTCATTGCCTTGCTTCAATTGGTTACTATCTAATTTCTTGTTGTCGGATCTTTTTCTGAACTCTGTGTATGTTGTGTAAGAAGAACCTAGATGTTGATCTGTTAACTCAGGCTTAAAAGGTTGAAATAGCTCTAAAGGTGCTGCTACACGTTGAAATATTCAGCTGAATCTTGTGTGCAACGATACGAACCAAGTTTCACCAATTTTTAATTAGTTTTGGGAGCCCAAATACAGCAATCAAAACAGCTTGACACTACGTTCATGAGAATTTCACGTATAACATCAAAGGTTGAAACTTGTTGGGGAACTTTGAAATGTCGTTACTGATTGGCTTGCGCAGCGTGACGTAACAAGACCGAGCGACACAAGTATGTTACACGGTGAAACTTTTGTTTTATTGTAACTTCGATCGTTGTGACTGGTGAAGAAGTAGAAAGCGGTTCTACTTTTCGTGAAACTGTCTTGGAACGTAGTGGGTTTCATGAAACTGACTGTTACACGGCGCAATGCCTGCTGAAACTGGTTTCTCATTGCTGTTGCACACAAGTTTCAGCTAAAAGTTTCAACGTGTAACAGTGGCTTAAAGCAACTAAAAAATTTGTTAGTTGAAAATCTTCTTGATCGTAACTAGCCAATCAGACCACTGGAGCACGCAACTTTGCAACTTTTTTTGTGAAACAAGTCTCGTTCGTTGGATGTAATACGTAATCGAGCTTTTTAATTCCGTTTCACTGCAATGTTATGACACAAGTTGGACTGTTTTGTTGCTCGTATTACTGTAGCTTAACTCTTGATGTGGTTAGAGAAGAGCACCACGAGAAACTGATAATCAATTTTTAGATTGTGTCCGAAAATATGCAAGTTCCTTTGATTTATTGAATATCTCTTTCAGATGGCAAGTTTCTTGCTGTTGGCTCGCATGATAACTTCGTTGACATATACAGTGTGAAACGAGGAAAGAGGATTGGTATATGCAAGGGAAGCTCCAGCTATATTACCCATGTCGATTGGGACGTAAAAGGTAGGATAGAGTTTAAATTTCTAGAACTTACAGAACAAATTTTAGCTTAAATGATTTCAGCTGGTCAGTGGAAGGTCGTAGGAGCACAAGGTTCTACTTCAATCTCTGATTGTTGTAGTTCAGTTAGAAAGTGCGCTGCTTTTAGTGCAAGAGGTCGTCACCACTTCAAGCCTTATAGGTTATAAAGTCTGTTTCGATTATTTTCTGATTCTTATAGAACGGTTAGAAAGTGCTCTACCGTCAGTGCAAAAGGTCTCCAATTTGATAATTAAAATTCGTACGATGTGCTTAATTTTCCAATTAGTGTAGCTCAGGTAATAATTGTACTAATTAGGTGCAAGAGATCCCCAGATTCCAACGATGCGCTTTCACTTTTCTCTGATTTGTGCAGCTCAGTTAATAAATGTAGTATCATCAGTGCGAGAGTTAAAGATTCTGTCGCATTTTTAAACTATTTTCGGGTTGGTATTGTTTTAGCTCTAGCTACCCGTAAAGCGAACCATTGTTCTGATAGAGAGTGCGTATTGTCGACCTTCATTGATGTTCACCGAAATAAAAACATGAAGTAAGAGTTATCTTCATTTTATGGACTTCCGTTGGATGCGCCGCTTAACAACAGTTTACTCGGCAATTTACAGGAGGCAGTTAGAAGTCAGTTAAACTGAAATTTGAATGTGAAGAAAAGCATTGTCGTTATCATACTTCAGTGGACGGACCTTTCTAAATGAGAACTAGCGATGGGCTACTGGTGTATCTCGAGGTAAACAAATAGTCGGTCCAAGTTTGTAAATTTGTCGGAACCACTTGTGACGTCATCAGTGGAAAACTTTAAATGTTAATATCTGAAGAACCGTGGTTTGACAAAATTTTCTCACCGCTTTTCCTTATTTAGAAAGGTGTGGTCACTGAAGTAACAAAATCTTTCACTTCATGTGCACTTTAAGGTGTTAACTTGAAAACATGTTGCAGGGAAACTGTTACAAACTAACTCTGGTGCACGTGAGCATCTCTTTTACGAGATTCCAAGCTGCGTCAGAAAAACGATTAGTGCCCCAGCTGTTGAGCGAGTGGACTGGGCAACATTCACGGGTGTCCTGGGGCCCACTACGAAAGGGGTCTTCCCGCCCAATTCGGACATCACTGACGTAAACGCCACCTGTCGTAGCGCCGACTATAGTCTTCTGGCCAGCGGTGATGACTTTGGAGATGTCAAAATATTTAACTATCCTGTCTCGGTAAGGTTAATTTTCAGCAGTATTGATCAAATAGCTAAACAAAGGTTTTTAACTAATAAAATTGTTGTCCTAGACAAACTGCTGAGTGTTAGAGAACTCTTCTAAGATTATAGCAATTTTTTGGTTTTTCTTGAATTTTGATTCTTTTGCTACTTTCGTTTTGTTACTCGCACGGTTTTTCTCAAGAGAAATAACTAACAATCATAATACAACATTGTTTTGCTGAAGTGTATAGAGATAGATATAGATCTCCGATATTGATTGCCTTGATTTTTTTTGTTAGAGCCGAAATGCTCCGTTCTATCAGTACAGTGGCCATTCGTCTCATGTTACCAACGTCCGCTGGACACATGATGATCGCAGGCTTGTCACAACTGGAGGGCTGGACACCGCCGTGATGGTTTGGGAAAGACTAGTAGTAGGACCCGGTGAACAAGGTACTTTTTTTAAAAAAGAATTTTCGCTTGCTAATTTGCCCATACGTTAGTTTTATTTATGGTAGTTTACCATTTACACGCGAAAGCGGTTGGTCGACGAATTGTACAAATGGTTTAAGCAAAAACCCCAAATAAAAAATTCCGTTCAGGATTGGCGTGTACCATTTGCACAACTTCTAAAATACCGAGAGGGCCTAAGATGAGTTTGCCCTGTTCAAGATGGCTGCTGAAATGGTATTGAACGTGGTTGCAGATGTTGCAATTGACGAAGTTTTGCTTCTTGATTACAAGAACATTGGAGAATTCCACTTGATAACAGCCACTGCAGCCTTCATGAGAGTTATTGGTTTGTTTGAGGTTGTGGCTCTGTTGTATTCAATGAACTTGCAACTCGCGGCGCTCATGTACATAAATCTAACTACCTAACACGTGAGTGAACCAGTCGGAAATTCCGGTTGCGAATTTTGGACTACCTTCCAGGCAAACCAAAATAGTCTTACGTATTACATTCCAACTAAAATTTCCGGAATTATTTGGACTTTAAGTGAGTTTTTAAAATAACAAGCTAAAACTTGTTCAGCAAGGATTAGCTTTCACCTCTAGATCTTTCTTGCTATGCACGGTTGTCAAACATGGCTCCCATTGTATTGTGGAATTAAAACAACGTCATCATAACGCATCAGGCTTCCTTTCTTGATCTTGTGAAAATAAATGTTCGCAAGGCTAAACATGTGCAATTTTTACTGGTTTGTTGAACTGAATTTCGAAAATTATCTTGAAATGTAGAAATAGTAACAATTGTATACAACTTGTTTCGTTGCAGCTGTCGCGACTGAGGAGAAAAATTTGGTACAACCAAAGTTTATTCCAGCTGGACCAATCAAGAGTCCAATTGCTAAAGGAAAAACTTTCATTGAGTAAACGCAACATTCAAGATGCAAACGGATGTTGAAATTGTCATGTTCGTTCTTCTTGCGGTTCTAGGACTGAACCTGAAGAAGGAAATAAAAGAAGGGGATGGCTAAGGGTTTTATTTCGTTCCATATTCATATACAAGATGTTTAACTGTTTTAAGAAAACTGAACGCACAGAGTCCACCACAACCCCCCCCCCCCTCCCCCCAAGAAAGAGTCTCAGAACGAGCTTGACGGAGAGGTTGGCATGGAAGAAGGACCTGGTAATGAGTTTAGTGATGTGGATTTGCAAGACAAATTCTCCATCTTTTGCGTAGTTTTTGTGTCTTGAAGAATACTTGAAAGAAAAAAGAAATATTCGACAAATATTCATAATGCATTAATAATTTCTAGAAATTATCTGGACATCTTTAAATCATTAACCTTCTGATAGGTTTTACAATGTAGTTTCTTCTACAATTTTATCAAAAATCACTTGTCACTAAGTCTGGAGCTTTGCAACTTTGTACATAACAATTGTAAGTATTACACGCTTCATTGAACACGTCGAGTCGTAGAATTATTTAACTTCATTTTTTCAGACCTAAAAACCCGCGTTCAACTTAAATTTGGTCTTGGAAGATACTTGCGTACGCTTACTAGAAACTTTGGTTTTGAGGCAGTATAGTAACGTTTCTACTAATGTGATATCCAAAGAGCAGGTGCCGTTTCTTGGGGTTCTTTATATTATTATTCTTGATATCATTATGAAGTTCTTTGTGAAATAAAGACCTTATTCATATATGGGAGGAATTTTAAATATCTTTTGTTCGCATTCAAACAAGCCCTACTAGTCTCGTTTAGGGGAATTTATCCGTTTGAAAGCTAATTTGAATGGAGACAAAAGAACATTAAAATCGCCCACATTTATGTGTAAGTTGATCTGTGAGAAATGAAAGTTTCATTAAAAGTAGCGCAATAAGCTGCGTTATATAATGAACGATGGTCAGTTACAAACCTTGCGAGTTGTACCCTGTGAACAGAGTTTATAAGACAGAAGCTAAATTATCAGTAAAATTTTGATGGTAAGTTCCATCGTATTCCTGCTTTACCACCCCCAACTTCTGCCCTTGTTTAACGATTAAAAAAAAAACAGAAATTCAGACATTCTTCCTTTAATCCCGCTTTGATGCCGGACTAACCTCCTTTCTTCCCTAAGTCTTCTGAAACACACTGATGATCCCCATAGAACGATTTCACTTCCCTCATAATTTTTGTTTGGTATTCAATATTTTCCCATGATGGACCAAGTGGCTTTCACGGTCAAAGAAATCAAATACATGTTCAAAGTCTACAAAGCTTAGAAGTGTTGCCTGTCGTTTACTTTGGTTTTCGGTTTATACTATAGTACACACCTAAGTTACTCAGGTAAGTAAAAAATCCAGTAGAACAGGAGAGGGAACTTGGCACTACTCCTGGATTTCTTGGAAAACTCCTGGAATTTTAAAATTTTCCTTCCAAGGCACTGGAAAAACAGTTAATTTCCCTGTACTCCTGGGATACTCCTAATGAAAAAAGCAAAACTAACTGAAGCATCTTGCTAGCAACTGAACATTTTGTATTCAGACAAAATTTCAGGAAGTTTTTTCGTGGGATTTGGGTTAGTTTTTGTGTATACAAAAGTCTTCGTGCTACGTGTAAATGTTTCAGAATGAGACAAGTGATTAATTTACCAGTCCTTGCTATTGTGGTAGAGTTAAAGTTGATATTGTTTTATTTTTGGCCAAGAGAGAATTTGGAGTTTGACCCTGGAAAAATTATTTGGAGCTGCATAACATAGTGGGTGAAAGCTTCTGAAAGAGGGTGACCAACTAGGTCATTGGTTCAAGTCCTGTCCTGGACTGGTATCTTGTTTTCTGACTGTTAAAACACTTTGCATCAAATTTACCAATTTATTTGTAAGTCAAAAACGTCGTAATGTTATTCGACTTTTATTTACTATTTTTAAAAAATTCAATTAAATAAAGTAAACTGTACGTAACGATTACAAACATCACAATTACCTACCTAGTGCAAGTAAAGCTAGAGTAACTGCCTTACGTCTGTAAAGAATGTAAGCGCATGTACAAAAGAATTCTATCAAAATTTCGCTATGTAAAAATCCCTGTCGAAGACTCATTCCATTTCTTAACGGTATATTTGAAATTCAGATCACCAAATTAAGTGTAAAACACTGCAAGCACTTAGCTTGAAAACGAACGAAGTCGTGACCAAAAAACCCTGCTGTGCGTGAAATCTATAAGTCTATATTTTAGGTTACGTGTTATAATTTTTATTTAACTTTATCAAAAATAGTAATTTGTCCTAACTAGAGTGGTTAACCCTTGCAGTCCTAGTTGTATTGGTAGATTGGTAAATTCTCCAAAGTAAGTGGTTAACCCTTCCAGTCCCAGTCGTATTAGTAAATTCTCCCATCTAGAGTGGTTAACCCTTCCAGTCCCAGTTGTATAGGTAAATTCTCACATCTAGAGTGGTTAACCCATTTTACTGTAGCTAGATATCAATTAGAAAAACGCCAGGAAAAACTATTTCTTTAGTTTGAGCAGTTATTTAATGAAATTGTTTATTTCGATTTTCATGTTACATTTTAAAAATGCATTACAAGCAACTAAATATGTCTTCTTTTTCATTCCACATTCATCCAAAAATAAAAAAATTACAGATGTTTGTGCTTAGTACCTAAATTCTGATCTGAAAAACTTACATTAGTGCTGTTAAGTTACATCAGGTTCTTACATTTGTTTCCAAGCGTTTATATTTCATTGAGACAATTATTTTGATATAGTACTTTGAGCAAACTAAAGTGGCAAGATTGAGGCGTTGTTTCTCTATCACAACACATCAGCGCTGTTGATGACCCGATCTTCTCGCTGAACGTCTGAAAACATCAGCAAAAAGACATAAGATTTTTAATTAACAACAACGAAAAACCGTTAGTATATGTTCCACTAAGTGCAAAATTTTAACAAACCGTAACTTAATTTATTTTTCTGTTAATTATTGCTTAAATTGCTTATTACATGGCAAGCTGAATATGCAGGGCCATGCAATAACCAAAATACTGCTCGCTGACTGGCCGAAAATCGGTCCACTGAATAACTTCACATACAGGACCGGGGAGTTATTGGAATGTATCTCGCTATCCTAAGGAAAGAAGTCAAAACATTGGTATTTTTAAGGAACCCAACTTTGTCGGGAGAGGTGTTGGGTGGCGGCACATATAACCCTACCCCACCCCTCCCCACTTTTTCAGAGCTCAATTTCTCAAAACCTGGTTTAGAGGTAGTGTTTTTTTAATTGTATTATGAAATCCTCTCCCAACAAAGAAGGCGTTGGTGCAAGCACTTTATCAATATCTATTTTATTGAACATGATGTTTGCTCCTGAAATTCTGCATTTTTGAAAAAAGGTGGTGGGTGGCGGCACATAATACCCCACTCCCTAAATTGGGTTCCTATGAAGTACCGTTGTTTTGACCTTTTCTCTAAGCGCGTAGAGAAACTGAGTACCTGAAAATAAAGTCATGTAAAAAAAAAACTGCTCGTTTGCTTGATCTGCTCTGGAAAGTATTTGTCCTCAGTCGTTCGCAATAACCCTCGCTATACCTTCGGTGGCTGCACGTACAGCGAAACACCTCGGGAAAATATTTTCTTAGACAGACTTCGCACTAGGTTGTTTTAATCATAAAGATTTATCAATTTTATTCTAATCTTTAAAGATGTAAGTATACCTAAACCTTTACTAAAAACGCGGTGTGCCCTTAAATCTGTTTCTGGTTTCGAGTTCTGATTAACTGACATTTGTACCTAATATAACAGCAAACAAACGATAAAGTACCGCAGCTCTTGGTTTTTATTAACCCATGCAATATCAAGGTTTTAACATGGGAAAACACAGTAGAAAAGATTATTGTATTCATTCGAACTAACGCTCTCCCTCGAATAAGCGCTCTTCCAAACAAGCGCCTCCTAAAAAGATCTAAAACTAAACACGGGCGCTTAGCTAATTAATAGTTCATTAAGTACGGTAACTCTATCTGTGGCTCTTATTAGAATTATTTTAGAGTTAATTAGCTTTGAAGCTGTGAGAGGTCAGAACCTGAATACCGGCACTATACGGTGCACGTGCTCTTTCTTCGGTCAGTACTAACAGAAAAAACAAATAGTGTTAATCTTAAGCACAGGAGTATCTTCAAGAGCAACAGCTCCCCCGCTTCTAACGGGACTGCAAAATCATGACTTGTTTTACAGATTTTAAAAGCATGTCAGAAGAACTAAAGGACTTGAATCGTTTGTTTGATCGCTGATGTCTGGTCTGGACCAGTGATAGGGTGAAAAAGGGTAATGCTGCATTGAAAGAGGTTTTTGCAATATAGTTACCTTTTTTGTTGGCTACCACTAGTCGAATGTTTTTCTTATCAGTCCCAAAAAGTGAGGACACCACACACGTGTAGGGACCCTCATCAACCAGACTAACGTTGTGGATGGTCAGTGATGTATTCAGCATCGTTTTGGCGAAGGTGTCGTAAATGGTAAAGAAGTGGCTCGCTATAGAGTATCTCTTGTGGTCACTGATTTGCTGGTCCTTAAACATCCAGTAAACAAACGCGTGGCCTTTAGGGACATACTTCCCGGTGCAGCACAAAGTTGTATTCTTTCCGGGTGGGGCAGTAACCAGTGGAGCTACTGCCTTTGCCTCTGGGGGGATGGGTAGAATTGGGTCTGTTGAAATTGAGATGAAAACGTTAGTTTATTTTTATGACCACCAAAGACTGAAAAAATCTTTGCCACAAATATGGAGATCGAAAGCGCTTCTAGACAGTACCAATGTTTGAATTAGTCTCATTGAAAACCACAAAGTCACTTCAAATTGATTGGATATTAACGGGGCCTTTTTTCTTAAATCGTGCAGGGCAAAACTACTTGACGATAATTGGGCGCTGGTATATACTTCCGAAGTTTCCAAAAATTTTCCGAAAATTCTTGGAAAGTCTCAAAATTGCTTCAGAATCTTTCTCTAGCCGTTTTAGAAAACTTGCGAAGAATTCCAAAGATTTCCAAAACTCTCAGCATTTTCCAAAAACTTTAAAATAATAAAAATACCTTAGAAACGTTTTTAAAACGCTTTATCTTTTACAACTTAATCAACAGTGTTCTAGTAGCACTAGCTCCACTAAGTACCAATTTAAAACTTTTTCAGCAGTATAAGTACAAATGTGCTAATCTATTAACAATCAGGGCCGTAGCAGGTGGAGGGGCGCACAATCCTCCCTCTCCCTCCCCTAAAATAGTTAATAAATATATTGTAAGAGAAAAGGTGTGGAAGCCTCTCCCCCCCCAAATATTTCTAACTTGCTTTGTAACTGTGCCTCCTCCCCCTCCCCCAAATATTTCTCACGTGTTTGTAGCTGTGCCTCCCCCCCTATATTTCTCACGTGTTTGTAGCTGTGCCACCTCCCCCCAATATTTCTCACGTGTTTGTATAAC
>JAOBAT010058810.1:2228-26315 GCA_026413305.1 Hydrozoanthus tunicans | reverse complement strand
TACTACTACTACTACTACTACTACTACTACTACTACTACTACTACTGCTACTACTACTACTACTACTACTACTACTAATGCTACTACTACTACTATTGCTACTGCGACTACTACTACTGTTACTACTACTACTATTACTACTAATGCTACTACTACTACTACTACTGTTACTACTACTACTACTACTACTACTACTACTACTACTACTAGAACAGGTGCTCCGTGATGCCAATTGTGACCCAACTCCCAGTAACATTCAGATACTTTCCGTTCACTAGTTGTTTAATCACTTACGATAGCTTTGTTCGAAAACAAACCTATGTAAAAAAGACTTAATACTTAGTACTTCTTTACCTGTTAGTTAAGCGATGCAGGGCTAGATGCTAGTACTTTAATATACTGGAAGTATCGAAAACTTGGAGTGTTTTCTATGGGTGTAGTGACTGCCAAAAACCCGCAAACATGCCGAACATCAAGTGTACATATTGGATATATGATTATATCACTTGGATAGTCCGGTTTCGATGCCAAAAATAAAGGGTCAAGGCATGCCCCGACAAGCAAAATATTGATATCGTTACGAATGTTGCTAACTAGTTACAAATCGAACTACAACCGGAGCAGTTGTTGTAGCCCAAAAAGTTAAACTGCTCAAACCGTATATGTGAGCAGAAAAGCGAAAGGAAATAGAAAGTGATATATTAGCAAGGTACTAAAGAATAAGTCGTTATATAAGCGAAACTATGTTGCAAAAATGTAACTGTAAAACTACGAATTCTTTAATATCAATAATTCAGTAAGCACAAGATCCAACATAAAAAATCTTAAAATAAGATGAGTGCTTGATCACTTTGAACATATGGCACAATATCAAACATCTTAAAAAGTTGCATGTGACCAAATCGAGCTCAAGGTCAAACCTCGGACACCTTAAGCAAAATAGATATTTGACCATGAAAAACAAACAACGAATCAACAGTTTAGACACCTAATAAAACGTACACTTTTTTAAGTAAGGAGTATAAGTAATAATACAGTATCAAGTTTTACTAAGTGCTGTTCAACTTTCCCTTTACTGCCGTTGAGAGGTTTGTTTAAGTTTTGACATAGATGTCTTCGGTATTCTTTTTCAGTTTCAAGCAGACGAACTTAACACTTGTGCCATGTCTTGTATGTTATAAAACTTAATTAAAAGCCTTTTGGTTTTGGTTTTTGAAAGAATACCTTATAAAGTTTAAAGCCGGCGACTACAAAATCAACATTTTCGAAGATGAAATAAGCTGTCAGAGGACTTTTGAGCATAGGGGTTGGTTTTACTTTACTGAAGCTTTTCCAAACACGTGCATGATAGGAACTTAGCAATTAACGACGGAACTGACATGGCTGATAAGTCTGTTTGCAATAACTTAGCTTAGAATAGCAACACTTTAAAACCGCAATTAAGATCTTTAAATAAACTGTAGAATCAAATTTTATTCATCCCTCACAACCATTTGCTACACCCATTTTTTTTCAGCACAACACCGTCCGAACAGTCGAGAAAAGATTTTCTATTTTTTTACTTCAGTGATTAAAAACTGGTTTTCAGCTGAGTGAATTCCTTTCAAATTTGTAACTTTTTAAAATTTTTACAGAAGAAAATTTGTGATTGGGACATGTAACCCGTATTTTTGCCTCGGAATGCTGCCAATTCAAAGTTACACCATTTGTCATGCTCACTATATTTACAACGTACCACACTAAACCTTTGAACCAAAGTATCCAAACGACGACATGTTACTATGATAATAAATAGTCTGTCAAGTATTGCTTAAAAGACTTAGCTAGTATTTCTTATAACCCCATTTACCAAAGACAAACTCGAACTCATTTTCAACAACGACAATGAAAGATGATAACAATACAACTGAACTTATAAGTCGTCCATTTCTTTTTAAAAAGATATATAACAACAGCGTAAATTAGAAGATCATATTTTGGCCATTTTTGAAAAAATATTAGTTTAAGTTTGAAACGAATTGAGAAAGCGTAGCTGCTGCCTTCTAAAACACCTTAATTCAAAAACTCAGTAAAGCATGACAATAATACATTTCCTTGAGTGAAGTAGCCAAAAAAAGTCTTTTGAGTTAAGGCTGAGTAGTTTACATTATCATATTGTGCTCTAACCAATTTGGTATAGTTATTTCAAGACTTGGATGGAGAAGCTTATGTTTTAACGTCTTAATTTTTATCTCAATCATGATAAAAAGCATGGTGATATTCCCAAGTGTTTCCTCCTCAGGTGAGACATTTAATTTTCGATCGATATTCAGTTTTCATGCGAAGATGAGACCATCGGTGTGTGTATCCATCAGACATCATCACCATCAAACATGCAAAATCTACAGTTCCTTTCGTTTTTTCAGTCATGGCAAATAAAATGTCACGAGAAAGCCTTGAAAATGCGGAGCCACTGAAGATCTATGGCAACCCTATCATAGTGCTTGCGCTTCATTAATTTCACCAGCTGTCCTTTGAACCAAATTAGCTACAAATGCATGTTGTGCTTGTTTCAGAAGGTTTTGCTATGGCTTGCCTTTTGTTGTTGTTTTTCACTGTGTGCATCTTATTTGTGTGGGTTCTGTGTAGCGGTGTTCAACTTAGCAATTCTACTAGTTCAAGGTGTCTTATCTGTGTTAGTTGTAAATACTTGGCCGGGTGTCTTACAGTTAGATATCAAACGATAAATTTTGAAAATCTAAAAAAACCATTGATGCTAAAGTAACAACATTTCTGACCAAACGTTGGTTGCCTCTTAATTATCAGTTTGCCATTGCTACATTTATTAGAAGCAGACACAACACTGGCGTAAAATGATAGTCGTGAAAGAGACAAGCAGAGGAGTCTGAAATTCTCAATAAGAACCCAAAACTATAAAACGGCTCGATATTGGTAACCAAAACTAAAAAGAATGGAGAAAGTGTGTGTACCTTTTGCATTTTGAAAGCGTACATACTGACAATCAGAGGTGTTTTGGTAAAAATAAGTGCTAACTCTTGTTTCAATTAGACACAACATCGAACATAACCAGGTCGCCGTGGTGAGAGGTGCGAATGATTTTCACCACACCGACTTTTCTTTTAAAATCTTTGTCTGACCCACTTTCGAGAATTATGATAATAACTAATTGCTAAGGCTCGGAACACGCAAGAGGGAAAGTGACATGTTCTGTTTCTCCGGTCACTCCCTAGCGGGACCACTTAAAGCTTATTAAAATGAGCTGCGAAGCGATCCATGCTTTATTCGTGCAGAAAATTAAATACAACTCCAGTAGTGGTGCAATAAAATCTTACTTGCATTTCTCGGTTAAATATATTAACTATCCAGCTCGGTAACGCCCATGCTTAAGCTGGTCTTAATCTATCAACGGACATTAGATGAATATTCCCCCTTAAAAATATAAGAAAAAAGAGGAACTTTATCTTCTACCAACGCAGGGTTAAAACGCAGCTTTTTTTTTTTTTTTTTGCTGCTTCCCTTTCCTTTCCTCGTGTTCGGTTGTGCATTGCTGTTACTATTGTTTTAATTTTGCTGGGTAAGTTTTTAACTTGAATGTACCAATAATTGTATTAGTAATGGTTAGTCATCTTTGATAATCATTAGTAATGGCATTAGCATTAATAACAGAAACACAAACACTAGTACATAGTAACACATCCAGACTATTAACAGTAACATCACTATAAACACTTGAAACAATCTGCACTACTGCTGAAACAGATCCTAACTTAGAACAGATAGAAACGCAGTGGTTATTTCTTAGCAATCAGATGGTACTTAACATGCCCATTGGTCTGCTGGTTTTAAATCTCTAAGAAATAACCAAGCAAAGTTAATGAATATAACGTTCTAAATAAAATTTTCATAAACGTTGTTAACAACTCTTAAAAGATTTTTAAAAAAAATTTAGCAAGGCACAAGGCCTCTCCAAAAAGATGTTTTTATTCATACTGACAGAATTAAGAAAAAAGAAAGTTGTTAAAATCAATTCTAGACTTTTTATATGGAATATTTTGCTTTTTCCCAAAAAAGTAACATATGCTCACCGTATCTCTTTTGCTTATTCCAAATAAAGTATGTATGCTCATAGTTGAACACCTTTTTTGCTATCATGTTATTTAACAAATAAGACTCTAGGTTAACTAGGTTAGACTACACGTGAGTACACCCCACTGAGACAAAATTTTCCATTAAACATGATACAAACTTAATTACACGTATTTTATTTTTGTTTACCGAACAGGAAAAGGATTAACAGTTTCATTCCAAAAACACTGATCGATAAAAGGCTATTTGAAAATTTCGATTGATTTCAGAGTAGCTGACAACCATACAGAACATTCTACACTCAGTATTCTTTTTAATTAAGGGGGTCAAGGGTTGTCAATTTCCGGTTTGAAAATGACAAAGGTTTATTATAGATGCAACAAAATTAAGAATTCCATTCTTCGTATTTAACTGTATTATTTCAGAGTAGAGATTGGTATTTTTCAAAGCAATCTAGAAGTTAAACTTGGCATTATTAAGATATTTTCAAAACAAGGTACAAATTTAGCAGCAAAGTTACGTAACAAGTCAAGGTACGTAAAAGAAACTGGCTTGCATGACTGAAAAATGCAGAGAAATCGCAAAATTAGAAACTGACAACTTTTTTGTCAAACAAGGAAAGCAATGAAAAAATAACACGCCTATTTTTTAAGTTTTTTAAACAAGTCTGTAGTTTTAGATTTGACAAACAGAATGTCTGAAAAATGGTTTTTACCTTTGAAAACTGGTTGTAGTCGTGCAGTTAGCCTCCTCGAGTAGCCGAGTCACTTCATTATTGCTAACGTCAGTCATCAACTCTCTGAAAAAAGGTTGGGGGTCGGTCTCTTGTTCTTGCGGAACAAAGTCTACTGGTTGGATTTATACTCTTTTTTTTGCCAAATCTGACAGGAGCTTTTTGGTGCCGAATAACGTTACTTGTTATCATTGTAGTTATGCCGTGGGCTTTATCTTGTTCATATTGCAACTATACCATAGATACACCAAGTTATTGAGTGAAAACGTATTTGTACACTGACCTTCAATTAGCCTTAAGTGTCGTGCCAAATTCATAACTTGCTAACGTTATTTTCTTAACAGTTATATTGCACTAATGAGTTAACTTAATTAACATCTAAAACAGAAGCAAAACTTTGATATTGCTTGGTTCGAGTTGATATAAGTGATGTCTTTTAAAACATTAAAAGCAGAACGTCGACATCAAAACCGAACCAAACGTACGATTACAACGAATTGCTAATAGACATTGATTTAGGAGGGCCAATAGTAATATTTGTTGGAATAACAAATTCATATAATTGTTGTTATTTAAAGATCCTTCTGTTCTTTACTTTAACCAGTTTAAAACTATAAGTTCGACTAAAAGCTCGTCGAAACTACATCAATATTGCTGTTGTAGTTGTGTTAGATTGGAAAATGTTTCAGAATCCGGCCGCTTAGTTTTTGGTTTTTCGTTTTTCTAGCAAAGTCTTTTTAAGTGTTACTGCGTCTGAAAAGTGTCGAGTGCATGTCGAGGTTAGCTCAGTTAACATTGGAAGACCTAAATTTACATTATATTTGACTATTTTGCAGTTGCTGTTTAAAAAAATAAAAAAGAGTTACAATTTGTCCACAAAGTAGACTGTAGTCAAGCGGTGGTATGGTTTTGTGTGTAATTCAGTGTGTGTAAACTGCTTAACTTTAAACAAGATCATTCCTGAATCTTAGAGAAAACGTTGGAAATCTCGTTTTGTTTTAGATAAAATTGGTTAGCTTTCTTCTTTTGCAAAGGAATTGACAATTGCACCAAAACAGCTTGTAGTTTTTTGTTTTAACTTATGATCTGTCTTCCTTAGAATTAGTGATGCGACCTTTTTTATTGCTGAAAGAACGTCGTTATTCAGTCAGCTGAGATGGTGGAGGTGAGAAGCCTGCGTGCAGACGCCAGTAGATTAGAAGGGGGACGGGCTTGGTGGATAGAACTGACGTTTAACGGATATTTGTGCTGTATATTGCTTACGTATGAGCTAGAAGGAAAGAATGACAGCAGAACTATAAAAGCAACTGGTGCACTTTAAAAGAAACTGACTACATTGATACAGGTACGTACTCGTAGCTTTAGTTTAGATCTTAATAGCAGTTCTCTTCTTATGTGCTTATCTTACGTTTTCACACGCTGAGTTAGTTGAGCTATAAGTTTTGAATATGATTAGTCATTTTTTCGTTATGTTCAAAATTAACGGAACACCTCAAAATTTGACCTGGTTTAAAAAGTTTTTTTCCCCTTGATGAACGAATTTAAAAAGGCATTTGAATCCCCATTGGAAGTTGCAATAGATAAAGTAGTTAACAGCCATGACCAATTCCAATCAGTGAGTGTAGAATTGTCATTCTAACTCCACTGGTCTTCGCGGAAAATGCCTTACCTCCGTTTTTGTTTCGCGCCAACTATATATATCTGCGTGGCCGGCTTGTTAAAGTTTAAAGATTAAACAGTATATCTTATAAACAGTTTACAGAGGAACTAAAATGTGGACTGGTTTACAGTTTGAATTCAAATTATGACCTTCCTCCGTCTATAGAAGCTCTGCATGACCTCCACACATAGGGCAGTTGCAGTTATAAAACAAAGTAGGATAAGGTAGAAAACTTCAGAATAAGATGACATAAATGAACCACTGACTTACCGGTGGGGGAATCAGTAACACGTGCTGGCATTTTTGGGATTAAACGAGATTAACGCTTCTTTAGGTTTTATTCAGTGGTCGATTGAGTAAAAAAGTCCATTCAAAAACAAGAAGTGTTTTGGTAACGATTTTTCCCCGGAATTGAGAGTTCTTCGTTTTTTGATTGGCACCCAGTCTCAGTCGTTTGATAAAAAAAGAGATGACTAGTCTCTTGTCTGAAGCTGGGAAAAGGCATAAGACAAATACCGACATTTGCAAAGGTAACTGTTGACAACTGATTTACAGTAAAAAATTAACAGTTCCACTCTACGTACTACAGTCTTTCAATTACGTCCTTCAGGCAATCAGCGAGTATTTGGCTACTTCCGAAAATAAAGCACCTTTTGCAGTAGTTTGGTGATTTACGTCCCATACGTACTTGTAGCACTCTGCCGGAGCGGTCCGACAATTTCTGATACTCTTTAATGATTACAGGACTAAACACACCAAACGAAGAAGCCTTTGATTTGACACCTGGTCTCATACGGTTTTCTGTTCTACTTTGAGCGGAGAATAAAGGGCAGCTATAACCTTGCTTCCTGCTGAAGCAAGCCTGTCTTTGTCTCAAAACTGACTTTGCAACCGAAGGTTCTGGTGACTTATGGCATTGGTATCACCGGTAAGGTTTGGCTAGATCACGTCCTTCATGTAAATGAATTGCATTTTGTATAATTATTAGACAGTAGGGTGTTGCTATTGATTAATAGAAAAAAAGTTTAAGGAGCATCTTTGCAGTTGCTGTAATTCTCACTTTGTTGCTTATGTTGCCAGTATTTGTTACTTCAGTAAGAGCTTCGAAGCAACTCGTTACAACTGATAATTTAGGTCTCTACATTTTCCAACCGTAGCGACTAGAACAGAGTCACTGATAGCAAATTCAAAAGGAAACTGCACATAAACAACTAACTGTGTTATCTAAAACGATCAGAAATTGTAATGATAAAGATAACATTTTAATTAATGTAAATTTTTCTACTAAGCAAAAGCAATTCAGCGCCTTCATTCCTCGAAGGCGTCATTCTGTCCATATACTGTGAGTGAAAACTCAGAAGTTAGTTACACCTGTCTCGTGCAGGTACGTCTGTTCAAAAGTGAAGAGAGCTAGTATAAACAAGTAAAAAATACAATGCTACTTTAATCTCAACTCCGTTTCAAAGGCTTGGCTTTCAAACGCCTAACCCAAAAGCGGGTAAAATGACGAATTCAAGATCTTGCTTGAATTTTTCAGATTGCTCAAAATACAAGAGAAAACAAAACTTGATTGTTGTTTTGAAACAAAAATGAAGACCTAACTCTCAACTTCAAAATACTTCTTCCCTAAATATGCAAAAATGACTAGCAATCACTTCGTGAGCCTTTTACTTCTCTAAAACGATGTGTATTAACGAACTTAATACTTGTCCCGCTTAATTGTCTGTCCTCCTACGCTATGTGTTCTCTATGCAGCTGTTGTTATTCTTATATCAAGCTGTCATAAATCAAATTATTTTTACAGCTTTAGAAAATCTCACAAACATAAACCGACACTATTTAACTAATTCACTCACAAAGGTTCACCGGAGGATCGGTCCGTGTGCTCAAAGTTCTTTCGAATTTCATTCTTCATTCAAAATTGTGTGTTTGGTGTTTTTAGTCACAGCTGAAATCTTGAACAGTTTTGAGAATTTTTCTTAGAATTTGTAACTGTTTTCATTGTTTCTAAAACTGCAAACACGATAGATTTCAATCTAGTTTAACTGTCTGGACAATTATACGTTTACAAACTATTTTATTATCCATATATTAGTTCTGGCAAGTGCTAACACGATTGTTGCCGGTGGCTCAAGTTTCTATAGCTCGTGCGAGGTTTATCAAAACCGCGAAATGAGGAGCCAATTGTAAGCACCAAGAAAAAGCAAAAACAAAGCAAAATGAATACCATTTCAGCTACTTGAACATAACAAGATTTTCAACATTAGTTGCCGTTACCGGATATCAGAAAAGCGTGCAGGCTGATAGTTAGGTCAGCATATCATCATTTTGTGGTTAAAGCAATTTAAGAAAGCCTGTTTTTGAAAAGAAACAGCACAAGAACAATTTAACCGTTTCTGCTGTTAAGAAGGTATAAATCAGGGAAGGGGAGCCTTCAAAACTACTGCAAAGTTCTTATAAATAGGACTTACTGCTGCGTACTGTGTAATTAGGGTAATGTAATTAGTGTATACTTATTTCTGTATTAATGCCTTAGGTGCTGCATTAACGTAAAAATGAACTTAAAATGTAATAGAAAATGACATCCTTGACTCTAACCCCCTTTCAATAAAAGGATACTAAAGTTTGTTAGAAACCTGTTTTTATAATGAGTTAATCGCCATCAAACAAAAGAGTTTGAAAAAATATAACTGTGCATTTCTTGTTAACTCATTTTAACCAAAACATCCTTTAGCTACTGCATGGCTACTTGTGAATTTCTATCTTGCATTCTTCTGAGGAAAATCAAACTTAAACTCCTTATAAATAAGATTAAGTCTGAAGCTTGTTGGAGAGAATGTAGAAGTATCAATATACAGCCCTAAAACACGAGCTATTCTTCAACGTCATGTTTTCGTAATTATGCATCTCTAGTATGACATCGCACTTGAAAAATTGTCATGCAGAAAGCAGAATTCGAGCTTAATCTTGTTATTTCTTTCAGCTATTTTAATTGGATAGAATTATATGATTATATAACGGAACTGTTCTTACTTACATTATCATATATCATCTATATCATTTCCCCCCTACGTAATTTCGTTAAACAAAAGAACCTTGGTCAGTTGTTTCGGCCATATTGGGCCTTGTTAGTATGACACAGCTAGTTCAACAAAGCTTGATTGTCAACAAAAGTTTTACGACACCAATTTTTTCTTGCAGTTCATGATTGCTATGATCATGGTTATGGCGCTTATGGAAACAACTGAGAAATCAATTAAAAACTTTGACGTACAAGTGCGTGACTCGCACGTTATACCAACACGAGTTACTCAACTACAGCCGACAACTACACCCACCAAAACAGTGGTTTTCATAGTCGTGAATGTCCCAACGATATCACTTAGAGCAAGATTGTTTTGCCGTAATCTCTACAGCTTGATTGTGCTTCCAAATGGAGAAATACGAGGAAGTCATAATAGTACTATAGTGGAAAAATACGGTATGTCCCTTTTCTCACCATTTCATTTTTAACAGCATATTTTAGTTCGTGCATTCCTGCATGACACCAACATTCCAGCTGTATTCAGCTGAATGAGCGTCGCACTTTCAATGAAGGGTGCTTAGCATTCATGTTCCCAACAAAATTTTTATTGAGGAAAGGAGGCTGGATGGGAAAGATTTAGTTTACTGAAAACATAGTGGCATTCCTTTGCACGTGGCTGTAAAACCACAGCCTAAAAAGAATTGCGTGTTTCACCACAGGCAGCCCATGCCCAAAATTAGTGTGGGTTTACAATGGAATCACGAGCAAAATGAAAATGAAAGTTTGATTTTCAATAAGAGGGTAGCAAAATTGTTTAGAAACAAAACAAAACAAAAAAAAAAACCAGCTACAAAGGATCAACAGACTACCAAAAACAACATCAGAACAAGGTTAGTAAAATTTTGTTGAAAATCAAACTTTTATTTTTATTTTGATCGTGATTCCATACAAATACTGTATTTATAAACCCACACTGATTTTGTGCATGGGCCGCCTGTGGTTTCACAAGTAAATAGGAAAGAGAAGAAAGGACTGGCTCATCAAGTTTAGACCTGTAGTTCGGGAAAATTGTCTATTGTACTCAACTCTAAAAAACATAAAAAACGAAAGCAAAAAAAAGAACACAAAACCAAAATGACATTCTTTTACTTCCTGTAAACCCTGTATACAGAAAATGCAGCTAAGTTGATCTTCATTTCCGACAGGTTATTTTGAGTTCCAGTCCTACAGTGCAAGTGTTATTCGTATCAAAAGCATAGCAACTCAGCGTTACATTGCCATCAATAGAACGGGCAGAGCGTTCACAACGGTACGTATACAGTTAAACCCAGAGATATGGATCAAGTTATCGGACTTTCATCGAGCTACCGAGGGTTAAATACTGTGACCATTTTGCATTTGTAAACCAGTTTTGGTTTGAGCTAGCGAGGGTTCAATTTACTCCTTCTATTTCTTAGGAAAGGGAGTTTGGAGATGGTCCAACCGATTACTAGTTTTAACAATGCAGCCTGTGCATAAATAACACATTTGTGTTCATAAAAATCTCGGTAATGAACATTAGTTACCAAAATTGTTGTATCTAATCATAGATCAATTTATGTTATTGTATGGTTTGACACACTACGCAATGTTTGCATTGTTGTACATATTTTATGTAATACGATACTACACTGTACTGTACTGTGCTATGATATGTTATGCTATACCACTATGCTATGTTATGCTAAACTATATATTATGCTATGCTGTGCTATACTATGCTATACTGTGTTGTGCTGTGCTGTACTATGCTATGCTATGATATACTATGCTGTGATGTGCTGTGCTATACTATGCTTATACTTTGCTGTGCTATGCAATGCTGTGCTTTGCTGTGCTCTACGATGCTGTGCTATGCTGTACTATGCTGTGCTATACTGTGTTGTATTGTGCTGTGCTATGCTGTAGTATACTATATTATATATGCTGTAGCATACTTGTATTTTCTTCGTATACACACGAGCCTTTAGCCTCTAGGCTCGTGTGTATACGGAAAATACAAGCGACGCGTGGCATATTCCACGGTATCCCACTCGAAAGCATTGCATAACTAGTATATACTATACTATACTATACTATACTATACTATACTATACTAAAACAAAGCAATATTCATTTATTTTTCAGAATTTGAAAACAAATGAAACCCTTCTAAGAGAATCCCAGGAAATGAACTACTTTCACTCGTTTTCATCGACTCTGTATCATAGCACAAGAACTGGGACAGGGAACAAAGTCTACAAACACGAGTATTATCTTGCTTTAAAGCAAAACGGAAGAACAAAAAATGCAAGAAAAGTGCAGAGGCAACACAAGTCTTATCAGTTCCTGGTTATTGAAATGAAAGGAGTTTGACAGTTACAGAAAAAAGAGCTGCTTTGTCCCTAATGAGCAACGTGAAAGACTTCGTGTGTATGGAAATTTTATTCATCTATGGAATAATCAAGAAGTGTTGAAAAAGTCTAAATCAGAAGATGTTGCTAAATTTAAAGCCACGTACAAACTACTAAATCAAGCAGGGAGACAACTTGTACTCCTCGACGATTTTGCTCAACAGGTAGTACAGTTAAACCCCGGTAACTCAAATTGCCAAGGGAATGAAAATAAATTCGAATTAATGAGGTTTCGAGTTATAGGGTTAAAACTACAGTAAATATATGACGCAAAGTTAAGAGGAAAATCAGTTTTGCTTCGAGTTATCGAGGGTTTGAAATATTGGGGTTCAACTGTAGTTCTACGAAATCTCTAGAACAAAACAACACAAATCTTAATATTAATATTAACATTAATCTGAATAAATATAGAGCAGAAGTGCAACAAAACAAAATTAGTGAAACACTTATTATTTAAACGTTTTACCTCTTTCAACTGGAACTTTCTTTATTTCAAATCCGCGAGTGAGATATTGCAATTTGCTTCACAGAATAAGCAGCGAGTATTTGTGATGAATTTTCCGCGCATGTTTCATTCTATTTAATTTTAATTTGCACTATTGTTTGGTAACACGATAGTCTTTTACAGTAGATGAATTAAGTCAGAAAAATAAACAGTTGGCCAAGTAACGTAAGGTGCATTGTGATCGCAGTAGCGTAAGAGCCTTGGAAACTGTCACTACCACAATTAATTAGGCAAACGAAGCATTTTCGAATGTTACGTCATTATTTATAGTTCGTTGGGTAGGAGATATGCTTTAAGATGTTCGATCAAAGGTTAATACTGCTATAACTTTAGAAAACTTGGTACCTTTCCAAATTATTTAACGAAATTGCAGTCAATTTAGACACTCATATCAGTGCTAGAGCCATCTGAAGTCTTCCTCTTGTGGGCTTTATTTTCTACAACCCCCTTCTCTTCTCCCAGAGACAAGCAGATATCTTCGTATTTTTCCTTGGCTGTCCTCCTGATCTTCCCCATTCCTTGCACCTTATTGTACCACGGCACTCTATAGGCAACCTTTAGCTTAATTGGCCTGCCATGTAACCGCCAACACTGACTACAGCTCAAAAATACCGTTCCTTGACTGTAGGCTCGTAATAACACTTGCATAGTCAGTCCTTACACAATGATAGGCAATGAAAAGCTTTAAACTCGATTTAGTTGAAGGACTGGATAATAATTTGAGTTTAAAACCAAATGCGTTAATCAATATAATTCATGGAATAATTTGAGCTAGCATAATCAGTCCTTTCACAACGATAAGCTATGAAAAGCTTTAAACTCAAATTAGCTTACGGACTGCATAATCACTTTCAAAAGATTAATACCAACTGTGGTTACCAACACAATTCATGGGATAATCTTAACTTGTATTGCAATTGATATACAGATTGTTCCTCTTTTTACTTGTTCTCAATAAATGTATTCAAAAAACTAAATTGAAACTTTACCACCCAAAACTCCATGGAATAAATAATCTTTCAGAGTGTTTACCTTCAGCCAGGACTTGGAGCTTCAATAGCTGACAAATTTGAGGGAAAGAATGAAACATTTGAAAGTAGTTCTTCCTTGTTTTTCACCTTGCCTACTGATAATGGCTTTTAAGCACTCTCACTTGCACCAATCTTGACATAAATTGGCGGAAAGCATTTTAGTCACCCGTCTAGTCCATTTCATTGGCACCTGATGCAGTGACGCTGGATTTAGGCCTAAAACCTTAAAAGTTTACCATAACTTTTCTTGCAAAATGCTTGACTAAAAAAAGACAAAGTCTTGGTCTTAAACCCAAGCCATTCATGGATTGTCGCAACTTCCCGTTTGCCTTGGCTGCCATGACAAGGTGTGGCCCTAAGGTGCTGTCAAAGTAGCAACAGTGAGAACTGATCGTATACTAAAACGTTTGGTTTGCTTATCAAACTGTTGGTTCCATCAGATTATGCGTGTCTATATGTTATGGTACTTAACAATTACTCCAGGAGTAGGCCTTGGATATGAGATGGTTAATATAGCCAAGAGAATTCCTCAAGGTGTTCATGAATACCGACCTCAGTCCTCCCCACCAAATGCGGAACACCTCAAGGTGTTCAAGGATACCTAGCCTCAGACCCCACTGAACCAATGGACCTTCTTAGTAGCTGATAATTTTTTCCCTTTTCTGATCATGATCGTGGAACACAGTCTCTGTCGGTATACAGGAGAGGTTTTGTGTTCTTGTGACAAAGTATATGAGATGAATTACCTCCTGCAACTGATTAGCACCGATCCAAGTTAAAATTGAACGTAACATGTTCATTATGAAAACGCCCAACCCTATATAGTTCTGGGCCCGATTCCTCAAAACCCGACTAGTACTAACCCAGGGTCAATTACCATGACGACCAATAGGTTTTGTTAAGAGTTAACCCGGGGTTAAGTTAATCGGGGTTTTGAGGAACCGGGCCCAGTATTGGAATGCAAAGCCGAAAAATGGCTCTGAAATGAAATTTGACTGTCATTTTCAGGTATTGAGCGGTTCGAAAAGTTCAAGAAATTTAAAATAAAACTGTTATTCCGGGGCCCTATTTGTGCGTGTTGGGTTCTTGTTTTTGTTGTAGTTCTTGTTAGTTCTTGTTCTTTTTCTTGTTCTTGTTTTAGCTCTAGTTCTTGTTCTTGTAAGTCCCGTTCTTTTTCTAGTTCTTGTTCTTGTCAGTCCTGTTCTTGTTTTAGTTCTTGTTCAGTTGTAGGTCCATTTCTTGTTCTAGTTCTTATTCTTTTTCTTGTTCTAGTTCTTGTTCTAGTTCTTCTTGTTTTAGTTCTTGTTGTAATTCTTGTTGTAGTTCTTGTTCTTGTACTAGTTCTTGATCTTGTTCTAGTTCTTCTTCTTGTTTTAGTTCTAATTCTAGTTCTTGTTCTAGTTTTGTTCTAGTTCTTGTTCTTGTTCTAGTTCTCAGTGTTGTTGTTCTTGTCAGTTCTCGTTCTAGTTCTTGTTCTGTTGTTGCTCTCGTTCTTTTTGTCCTTCTTCTTCTTCAGTCTTCTTCTCTTCTTCAACACTAACTGAAATCTGAGTATAAGAATAAATTTCTAAAATTTTGGGTATTGGTACTTTTAAGGTTTAAAACAAAAAAATGGAACATAATTGCGAGACAAGTTTCAGTAACCATTGCAAGCCTTGATACACGGCGCAATGACTACAACTAGAAATTTCTAACTAAAAGATATTGGGGAATCTGCAACTTGTCGCGGAATCAGTGTGACATGCTCGACATGCTGCAACGTTTAAGCTATGACGTGTGAAACACATTGCGGGAGGACTGAGAACGACTGGTTACGAGGTGTTATGGTAAATTCAAAATGGCAGACAAAGTCTCGTGATACCGTTTCTAAAATTAGGTTTGTTACCTCATCTTTCAGCAAAACCCTGAAGATGTTCTGACAGCAGCTTTAATATTTATCCTAGAGTAAACGAAACAAAAACAAAACTAAAGAAAATGAGCGAAAATAGCTCTCAAAACGGAGACAATAGTAACGTAAATCCAACAGACAATTTTCCAAACAAACCGCCAAGACCCCCTCCACCGAAACTGCCCCGATCAAGTATTGAAGAACACCTCGAGCATCTTCGACCTTTAAGGCCAGAGCGAGTTAGATGGTTTTGGAAGGATGATAAGAAATGGGTTCCATTCAATGGTTGTGACTCGTTGGCAATCGAGTCTTGCTTCCGCCATATTTCGGAACTTGAGTCAAAAGTTGAAGATCCTTCGAAACCCCTGAACAGTCCCCGAGTTTACGACTTGCCGACAGTTAAAGGAAGGTTATACAACGTAGACGTTGTTGCAAGAAAGTGCTCACCAATATATTGGAAAGGTACGGTTTAGCATTTGACTGGGTGCCACTCTGGTTGAGGACTCGCACACAAAATTAATAGTGTCGTAGATCTGTATCTGCATATATAGCTGATTGAATACTTCCAACCTAGTACTGTAGTAGTATACTGATTTCGTTACTGAGTTAAGTATCTTGCATTTACTATATGTAGATGTGATCAACAAGTCAATTAATGAACTTTTACAATTTTCCTTTCCAAAATATATAAAAATACATGTGAATTAAATTCCGGAAAGAATAGATGGTAATAGTTGACGGGTATTCTGAAGTTGCTCCATGTCTGAAATCCGAGAATAAAGGTTGGGGTGGAGAAGGAGGATGGAAGGGGGGGATTGCATGCGGGCATGGTTGGAGGTTTTGTCAAAGCAATATATTATGTTTTTGTTTTATGTGCAACATGCCATGTTATGTTTCACCTTGTGTATCAGCTACTATATTTTCTTGCAATGACTTGGCTGCCTTTTTGTTTTGGACTTGCTGATGCAGTCAGCTGCCTGGTTAGCCCAGTTTGTAAGGCGCCAGTCTGTCGTGCCAGAAAGTCTGAGCTCAATTCCCAGTGCCAGACCTTCACTTACATAGGGTCTTAAATTAACTGAGAAGAAGGTGCTGCCTTTGCTCTAACATCTGCATATGGTCAGACCTCCGCATCTTCTCGGATAAGGACGTTGAACCATAGGTCCTGGGGACAGGCCTCGAAGGGGACCTCGAGTCCTATTGCCTGTTCTCCCGTGACTCCTTGGGTCAAAATGTTATTACAACCAAAACCAAAAACAATCATTGATCATTTTGATACCTAGGTTGTTTAAGAGTGACTAACTTGAACTTTTATGACATTCTGTGTCCACAGGCTCAACCTCTAGCAGTGGTTGTTGTATACCATAAACCCTTGAATAGGTGCAGCACTTCAAAAAAGCGATGCTTAAACAAGTATTTATGGAATTTATTGATTTCTGTGTATTTCAATTGAAATCAGTGAGTATACAAAAAGCCACTGCTAGATGGTAATCCTGTGTTGCGATAATAAAAATTATAATTATTGTTTTCAATTTTAATTTTTTTCACTACAACTTTTATACTGCATAATCACACATGGTTCATCAAACTTTGCAGCTATTATTGTTTTTTTATAGAGTGCTTCTCTCTTTGCAATAATCTCAATTACATTTGAAACAATTGCAACTGTTGAGGTTGAAAAATACCTTAAGAGTTCCCAGTTCTATGTGTCAAGAGGAAAGTAACAAGACAAACATTTTGACTCAAACAATTAAACATGTTTGCTTGTCTGTAAGTAGTTCAGTTACTGCCTGTATGTTAAATTTTTTTTTCAGCAATAGTAGTTAATCTAGCTAAAGAACTATATTTTTACACAGAGTTTTATTAACAGGTGAAGCTGTTCCTGTGTGCAGAGGGACATGGTTTGTTGGTGGCCCCCCTGATTCTTGGCAACCAATTAGTGAAGAGGATGGAGATCAGATTGATAGTTCACACCAGACTCTCTGGAGATCTCTGGTTGGTTTATATTTTTAAGCAAGTCTGTATAGTCCTGGGTAACATGTTGATCAAGTATGACTACTAGTAATGTGCTATAAGTGCAATAAGGCAGTGTATTACTACTATCGGCATGTGCAGCTCTGTAAAAATAATAAATGTCAAAGTATTTCAGTTGATACAGATAATGCCCTGTGCATTAATACTGTTTCTAAAATGGGTTGCTCACGAAGCCATTCCAACAGTTGACAATTATTAATCATGAATGTATCTCTAGCTTAAAGGAAAATGATGAAGTGTGTCTTCAGCTGAAAAGGGGGCATGCATATCAAAGCATGTCTGTTGATAATATGTGTGTGCAGTGGTCGATTTTAAGAAAAATTTATGGTTGTACATGGGGCAACCAAGGGCTTCATTTGTGGTCGTCCCACAAAAATTTGGGCAAAACACAATGAATATATTATTAACTTAAACTATTTAATATGCATATTTGTTAATTAACTGTTTTAAAAGTTAATGTTTAAAGGAAGCAATCACATTTTAGTATCAGTGGGTGCAAGTGGTTATATTCAAATAATGATTAAGCTAGTGTATAAACCAGTAAATGCATGGCAAGATAACTGTGTTCTCATGAGTCAGTTAAATTGCATAGATATAATGATCTAAGGTATAATCAAACGAGTCCAGAAGGAGACAGTCATTGCTCTGTATCGGTTCCGCTATCAACTCCCCATTCCAATCCATCCATGGAATTTTGGAGGGCCTGACGCTCAATTTCTGCTGCAACAAATTCTTTACATTTTTACCTGTCCTGTATGTTTTGCCGATCTCCAGACCTTTCATTACATCCACATCATACATCTAAACGAAATCATTGGAAGGCCAATAATGTTTCGGGATTCTGTGACTTGTTCTGAACATCATTTTCAGTTTTTCAAAAGCCTCAGTGTTCATTGCATGTGACACTCTTGGCATCGGTGTTGTTCCCGACGGTGCTTGTGTGCCCTTCACAAAAGTCTGTTCTTTATCTGGAGGAAACTTTTCAAAGTCAGAACAGTGCATCAGTCCAGTTTTGTTGTCATATCGAAGCCACTCTTTGAACTCTTTGTTTGACAACCAAGACTGTTGAAAACAACAAGTTGGCCTTTTGGAAAAGCCATATTCTCTTCTTGCTTGCAATTTCTCTTCATCAGTTTTTCTTTTTCGTTGCCGTGGCTTTTCAACATGCCAAAATACTTCCAAATGTTCAAATGAAAACAACGTACAGGACGCACTCAAGAACTTCTACAATTATGAAATTTTTGTTGCAACTGAGGCAAGGTGTGAAATGTGCTTGATTTTGAATGACTCAAGTATCAATAACAAAGAAGTGCAAACTGTGTTGTTTGAGCTTCTACTTTGTAATTATTCTTGTTTAACCAAGTCTAGAAACACAAGTCTAGGAAATACTCATTCAAAAATAAAGGAATTACATTAATTTTTATCGTAACGACTTTAATTTTTATTGTAATGACATTCTATGTTTATAACACGACGGTAGGTCATATGGTCAAAGTGAAACTTAACTGAAATTTCTTTCTTTCGAATTTGTTTACAATATCAGTTTAAGGTAAACACATCATTTATCGCTTCATTTACAAATAAAAGTAAGAACATTATTTTGCTGACAAAAAAGACAATCTAACAGTAGACATTATGGCACATACTCAGTCACAACAACAATCATCATTTTCATTCATGCTCACAGCAAGGACAGGCAAGGTTTTTGGCTATTTTTGGATTGAACATCAACTGCTTGCAGCATGTCAAATTTCTTCCATAATAATCCTTGCGTTGAAGTTACAAACGTTTTATTAATGGTGATATATGTCTGTTATATTATACTAACAAAAATAACAAAAATTTTACTCACAGAACTTAAACAAAATTTAAAATGAATTTGCAATATTGAGTTGTCCAAAGGATGACTAGAGTGCTTCAAAGTGGTTGCCTCATGCAAATTTCAGTCGTCAGTGACAACCAGACGACTGTAAAAATCGATCACTGGTGTGTGTCAAGTCTGTTTCTAGTTGAGGCTGCTCATGAGAAGTTCTACAAGTAAATAAGCCTCTGAATGACCATTCGAACAGTAGACAATCATGTATCTGAAGCTAAATAGGGAACCTGTTGAAATGTGTCTGCTACTAATGAGGCAGCCATGTTGAAACTTGTTCCCATGCTGCATAATTTATGCATGCATAATTTATTATATATACACCAATGAGAGCAGCAGAAACTCTATAATCACCTCTATTTTAAAGTGATTATTGTTCTGTTTTGTTTACAATTAGGGCTTTCAGGTGGAGGGACATGAAGTAGAGTCAATCCATGGAGCTGATAAGCAAGGTAAATTTGAACAAAATATAAAAAGCCAGTTCAGAATTTCGGAAACACAAGCGCGCGTGGGGATAAAATTAAATATTCATCAAACTTAAGAAAAGAATTATAAGGAATTACCATTCCGCTTAATTGTGTTCCTTTGTTTAAGTTTCATGAATTTAACATTTTATCCTGACTTGCACACATGTTTCTGAAATGTCGAACTGACTTACACAGTACAAGGCCTCCAGAATGATAAATTTTGATTTATTGTATAACTATCTGCCAATGTATAAGTAAATACCATGTATAAGGCAAGTCCAATTTTTTGGTCCAAAATTGAAACTTTTTACAGTATTTGAAAAGAACATGCTAAAAACAATTCTTATCAACCACTCTGACAATGCTAAAGCATTCAGGTCTGTTAGTATTGCAAGCTTTGAACACATTTCTTCTGAAAACTTTCAAACCCCTCCCTTTTTTTGTTATTGTTTTGTCTCTTTTTCTGAGATAGTTCCTGATGTTGGAGGCTTTACTCTCTATTACATGGTAGAAAATATGTGAATAAAATTTAAGTGAATCAGAATAGAAAATGATCTCTCCAGGGGAATTTACTCAAAGCTGACCTCTTACTGAACATATTTACAATCAGCCTTCAGTAAATTTACATTGATCTGACTTTTTTGGCTTTACACAATGTATGCTCATGTTGGATGGTTGTGAATTCACCCTGTGTTTCAAGGGTGTTATCTAATGTGTCTTAATCAATCAACCAATCAATCAATCAATCAATTGAAATCAGTTAATCAACCAATCATTTAATAAAGCTTTATTCATACCACTCACTATAGTACAAAATAATTTATAGCAAGTGTGTCATTTCATTCACTCAAGAATTTATTTCTCAAAAAATTTGACTACCAAAATTTCATTACATATTTTTATGTCACATTTCAACTAGCTTATATGCTTTGTTGCTCAGAAAAACACTTTTTTTTCTGTTTTATTGGTGAATTTGATTAGCCTTAAGATTGATTGCTTATAGCATGAGTTTTGTAACTCATTAAACTTCCCATCCATGTATCAGGTTTGGCGCACTTGCAGCTGAAAGGTTATCATGTCACATGGAATGATATGACAGAAGTTGTTCTTCGATGGGATGGAGTTGCATCAAAGATAATCAGAGGCCTTGGAGAAAGGATAGGTCTGTCCTCAGGGACCACACCACTCCATCGAGGGTACCATACTGAGGCATTACCAAATGATAAACCCCCAGATGTGACACACATGGTGTTTGTGGTTCACGGTATTGGGCAGTTACTGCACATGAGTAACATTGTCAAGAGCTGTGAGGAGTGAGTGTTCTGCAGTGAGCAGTTCTTTGGTTTTGTATTGCAAGCTAGTGTCATAATTAAAATGTATGATAATCAGTTAGATGCTCTACCCACTTAGCTACAGATACTCATATGGGGAGTTAGTGTTCTTGACTTTTCCCGGTGTACATATGTCTTCCATCTGCTAGCTTGATATGCCCAATAGCAGTGTACAACATGATTCTAATCCTCAAATGTTTCATGTAGAAGTTTGTAACTTGGTTATGATAAATTATATGAATGCAGAAAGAAAGCACTCCGCAAGAAAAAATTCTGAGTTATTGACAGGTTACTTGCCAGATGCTCTACCCAAAGAGCTACAGAGACTCACATGGGGAGCTGAGTCACTGACGGGAATCAAACCCGCAACCCTCTGATTACTTGTCAGATGCTCTACCCACTGAGCTACAGATACTCGTAAAGGGAGCTGGGTCATCTGACCAGTAATCAGAGGGTTGCGGAATTGATTTCCATCAGTGACTCAAATTTTTTCTTAGCATTCAACATGAGAAGCACTTTATCTCTACCTTTACTACAAGTTGCAATTTTCCAAATGGAATATGTGAGAATTGTAACACCTCCCCCTTGCTGTATTAAAATTGATCTAATGATTGTAAGAGCTACTTTGTGATTATAACTAAAAATCTGATAAATGCTTAAATCATTGCTATCAGAAGTTAACAAGTAGCTGTCATTTTCAGCATTACAGCACAGTAGCCCTTCATGTTAGAAAATTTCCTGAAAAAAAAACGAAATGGTGTCTTGCTGAAAATAGTATAATCCAAAACAATGGTGGTGTGCACTATTGTAAATTGGGGTTTCTGAAAATACTGTAGATTTCGTTGAACCCCAGAAAAGTTTATTCTCTGGTCTCTATGTTTTGCATTACTGCAACATTTTCCCTTACAACATAAATTTACCTGGCTCTTACTACAGTTATTGGCCTAACAAAATCCAGTTGGGGCAAAACAATGAACTGAAGAGGTTCCATTGGAACAAAACTGATTTTTGTAAGGCCATACTGTAACTGTACAGTGTCAGTGCAACAAACAGAGGAAGGATAATGAAACCATCTAAATCTGTCTTTTTAGACATTTATTTAGCAAAATACAAACTTACAGCATCACCAAAAGAAAGTCGCTCTATTGAATATTGCAAATCAAATTCTAAACTTTCATACAGATCTATAAAAAAGCTTTCTTGATTTTGATCATTACTGTACATACTCATTACAATCAGTTGTTTTTATCTCCAATAATTATACTTTAACAGCTAAATCAAAACTTCTTATGTTATTCAAATGTTATCTACTTCTAGCTGAATTAACAATTTTCCCATTAAGAGACAGTTTATTTGTTAGTCCTAAATAACTACTGATCCTTCATCTCTGATGGATCTGTTGATGGTTGCTTTAGCTTGAGGTCATGTGCAGCAAGGGTAGTCGAAAAACACAAAGGAGTCTTTCCAGCTGATGGGAGAATGGAATTTTTTCCAGTTGAATGGAGAACCAGTTTAAAACTTGATGAAGGTTTGTGTGTTTGCCTTGGTAATAAGATAGAATATAACTTTTGAGGAGCTGTGAAAGCCATGGGAGTTCTCTAAGCTCTGTGGTAGAGTGTCCAACTAGTGTATGGAGGGTTGTGGCTCGATTGCCATCAAGGGCTCGGTATTTCCAATTCTGTCTCCACAAGGTTTCATTTATTATTTAAAGAATACCCTGTTACTTTAATTTGTATAGACTCACTGGTCAAAAAGCAGTTTTGTTGTGTATGTACTATAATCTGGTGTTTTACAATCAAAGCCATAATAATTGTTTCCTGACGTACCAGTTGCTGCAGCCTCGGAGCTTAAACAGGCTGTTAAACATCGCATTCTTTGAAGCTGAATGTATTTTCCCCCTGGACTTACTTAGGTACGATAGAAGGTATCACACCACAGAGTGTGTCTGGCTTGAGGAAGGTTCTCAATACAAGCCTGATGGATATTATGTACTACACAAGTCCCTTTTACAGATATGAGGTACTCTTAAAATCCTAAAGAGTCTTTCACTGAGAATTGGTACTTGTAGGTGCAGAATTTGATTGGTTTTTACTTTAATTTGGCTCGTTAGAGACTTTATCAAAGAAATCAGCGGAAAGTCTTCCCCTCAGCTCAACCTGAACTCCTAGATAATTTCTATGCGTTTCCTATAAAAGTCTATGTTTCTTAGAGTGAAATTTCTTAGTTTGACACTTTAATTGAGATCCTGTTCATAGGATCGCTCAACCATTCCATTTCGGTTAGTTTTTCAACATCTAAGCTCTCCTTATATCTCACAATAAAAGAATTTGTAGCGTTTGGTCGAACCAAGCGAACTAGTGAAAATTATGAGATAAATTCTCCTAAACTATTAAAGAGGAAGTGTATGAATCCAGTTTGGGAGAATGAAAGCCTCAAAAGGATTAACAGAGAGAGCAAATGGACGGAATAAAGAAGTTTCATCTTTGGTGATGCCCATAGATACACCATCCACAGTTTATTCAAAGTTTCACCGGTTTGAGACTTAGGGTAATATAGTAGTGATTTGAATCAAACCTTGCCAATAGACCCAATTGACGCAAAAAAATATATTAAATAATTATATATTCAAGAAATTAAGGCCAGCACCAAACTTAGCGCATTAGTATTAGCAAAATTGCAAAATTTTGTTTATATTTCCCAAAAACTGAGGTAGATACGTACTTTTAAAGCTTCATCTTCTGCCCTTGTTTTTACAGAGAAGTGAATTGAAAAAGTTTGGAAACACGGGGCTGATGCCTCACCACCATGCATTCTTTTCATTGGATTTTTCATTAGCCTTTCAAACCTTAGTGTTTCTGTCAAATTGTGGCCAATAGTTTATGAAACATAGCTAATGAAGCATTACTAATGTTGATGTGCTGAATTGACTCGGGAATCGTTTTCGATTAGGATTTTTCATTAGCCTTTCAAACCTTAGTGTTTCTGTCAAATTGTGGCCAATAGTTTATGAAACATAGCTAATGAA
>JAOBAT010058799.1:0-17260 GCA_026413305.1 Hydrozoanthus tunicans | reverse complement strand
AAGTATTAAATGAAGTCGAAGAAATAACATTGCTCCCACAGTCCTGCAGTCCCATACTAGCCTAGGTAGTCACTAAAATTAATGTATTTAATGAAGTCGAAGAAATAAAAACATTGCTCCCACTTACTGTCCTGCAGTCCCATTCTTGGTAGTCAATGAATATATTTAAAGAAATTGCAAAACTAAAAACATTGAGCACTCCCACACTCCGTATTCCCACACCAGGTAGTCACTGAATGTATTTAATGAAGTCGAAGAACTAAAAACATTGCTTCCACAGTCCTGCAGTCCCATACTAGTTAATCACTGAATATATTTAAAAAAATTGCAAAACTAAAAACACTGCTCCCACCATCCTGCAGTCCCGTACTAGGTAGTCACCAAAGTATTAAATGAAGTCGAAGAAATAAAAACATTGCTCCCACAGTCCTGCAGTACCATACTAGCCTAGGTAGTCACTAAATGTTATTAATGAAGTCGAGGAACTAAAAAGATTGCTCCCACATACAGTCCTGCAGTCCCATTCTAGGTAGTCACTGAATATATTTAAAGAAATTGCAAAACTTAAAACACTGAGCACTCCCACAGTCCTGCAGTCCCATACTAGTTAGTCACTGAATATATTTAAAGAAATTGCAAAACTAAAAACACTGCTCTCACCGTCCTGCAGTCCTGTACTAGGTAGTCACCAAAGTATTAAATGAAGTCGAAGAAATAACATTGCTCCCACAGTCCTGCAGTCCCATACTAGCCTAGGTAGTCACTAAATGTATTTAAAGAAGTCGAAGAACTAAAAACATTGCTCCCACATACAGTCCTGCAGTCCCATTCTAGGTAGTCAATGAATATATTTAAAGAAATTGCAAAACTAAAAACACTGCTCCCACAGTTCTGCAGTCCCGTACTAGGTAGTCACCAAATGTATTAAATGAAGTCAAAGAAATAAAAACATTGCTCACACAGTCTTGCAGTCCCATACTAGGTAGTCACTGAATGTGTTAAATGAAGTTGAAGAAATTAAAACATTGCTCCCACAGTCCTACAGTCTCTTAATAGTTAGTCACTGAATATATTTAACAAAACTGAGCTATTGAAAACACTCTTCCCACAGTCCTGCAGTCCTTTGTAGGTAGTCACTAAATGCATTTATAATAAATGATAATACTAACAACACTGCTCCCACAGTCCTGATGTCCACATAGTCACTGAATGAATTTAAAGTACTTAACTGAAGAACTAAAAACACTGTATCTGCAGTCCCATCATCACTGAGTAAATTATTTGTTCTTTGAAAAAATTGAAGAACTAAAAATACTGCTTCTGTAGTTCCACAGTCTCGTGGAATGTATTTTAACAAAATTAGAAATTAAACCAGCAAAATCTTCTTCTACCCCATTGTAGGACACTACAAGAGGCATTCTGTTTGCTTGTGTTTAGTAGTCTACTGCTATTTGGTGTTAAATTTTTGAAACAGGTGTTTTGTTTGAAAAAGTTTGTTTTGAAGCATTATGTTTGGTAAAATCCACCAGAACTGAGAAGGCGTGTCAAATTGTATCCAGCCATTTGATGTCAATCAGGGATACTGGTAAACTACTCACTTAGCTTCCCTATCCTTTAGGGCTAGAGTGAGGGCTGCCTGGTGTAAAGTTAAGGTTCAGGGATGGGTAGGTAGGTGTTTCCCCTAAATTTTATCGACTCACTATACTTTTCAGGCATCATTGAACTTAAGGGAAGTGCTGGAGGTCTATACGAGCTTAAAGCTGCCCTTTTGGCTTCCCGTGGCTTTGCTGCGCTAGCACTGGCATATTTTGGCTACGATGACCTTCCACGAGATATTTCAACTTTGGTTCTTGATGTTGAATACTTTGAGGAGGCAGCTGACTGGCTGTTGAGACATCCACAGGTGAACTCAGAACTTGGTCTGGGGATTATTGGAATCTCTCTAGGTGCTCAAATGGCATTTCACCTCGCAGCTCTGCGAAAAGATATAAAGGCATTGGTTGGCATTTCATCGCCACAATCAAATGTACTATTCCCAGTCAATGTAAAAGGCCGAACATGTAAATGTCATACTGTTAACCCAGAGTTGATAAGATTCGAAAACAATTCCATGGTATTACGGAATTGCTTTCATCCAGTACCTATTGATCAGGACATATCTGAAGGACGAGTTCCAGTTGAAAATATTGATGCTTCAATGTTATTGATGTGTGGTGCAGACGACAAGAACATGTCACAGCCAGAGTATGCTTGGAAAATATGGGAAACCATGAACAAGCATGGGAAAGGCATGAGATGTTCAGTCATTGTCTACCCTGGTGCTGGTCATGTGATTGATGTTCCATACATTCCTAACATTCCAATGGTGTTTCATGGCCAGTACAAGGTGTTTGTGGCCTATGGGGGAGAAGCTAGAGACCATGCCCATGGGCAGGTTGATGCCTGGCGCAGGACTCTGGAGTTCTTTCAGAAAAATCTTGTTGGTTTGCAAAACGCCCATTTATAGTGAATTTGTTTTAAACTTGTTAAAAAAGTTTTTTTTAACAATAATAAGAATTGTTGTGGAAACTTTGTCACTGGTTTGTGCTTTTTGTAAATGTCCCACACTAAAAGAAATTATAACATTTTTTTATAAAAAAACAACAATAATCATTATGTATTCTATTAGATGAAATAGAAAAAATAAATCTAAGTTTAAGTTTTAAAAACAAGAAAATCACTTATGGGGGGCAGTCCTCCAAAGGAGTTCTAAGTTAAAATTAAAAAAAAATCTTTTGAAAATTTAATGTAAGAATATTGATTTTCTTATTTTGTTGTCCAGGTTATTCCAATCATTAATCCTTGTTTTCCCCAGTTACGTTTAACCTTAGAAAGCCAGTGTAGCTTTACTTTGGGTGTTTGAACAACATGTTTGTCTAACATTACCAAATGAGTAAACTATGGACCATTAATGCATTTGTAGATGTAAGAAAGTGAGAATGTATTTACCAAAATTAGAAGTCTTCCATCTTCATGTTATCCTTCACTTGCCCCAGATTTAGGTCATATCGTCGCAGTTCATTGGTCATCTCGCCGTAAGTTTTGGTTGTCTCGCTCCAAAGAAAAAAAAGAACTATACGTTTACTTAGTCAAAATAAATATGTTATTCTAAATTGTTTGTCATGTTTGTTTTAAGTTTTTCCACAGAAGCAGAAAAGGAGAAACTTAGTCTGTATACATCCCTTCCCACTCTTCCCCTGCGGGGAAAGGAAGGAATTTTTCTCCCTTAATTTTCCCTGCAGAGGAGAGGGGTAGGAACGATTGTACACAGGCAAGAAGGAACTTGAAAATAACTGATTGTAAAGTTACCGTTGATGTATAACGCGACGGCCACCGTTAGGTGTGTTTATTTAATGCGTCTCTTAAAATAGTACCAAAGTTCATGGTTACAATGACTTCTTTCACTTCAAAGTTTTAAAGCTTCACTTTCCGTATTTATATTAAATCAAAAAAAAAATTTTTTTGGGAAAATGGTGAAATAGGCTTGCTAAATTTTGGATGCCGGCGCAGGCGGTTACTTTCATAATTTCTTCCTTTTGCCTTCTATATTAACCGCTCTGAAATGTCATCTTTTTGTATATGTGTCCTCACCACAACGTTTCGGAACTTAAGTTCCCTCTTCAGCTGGTGAGTCTCACCAGCTAAATTAGTTCCGAAACTTTGTGGTGAGGACACAAATATAAAAAGATGACATTTCAGAGCGATAAAGAGAAGACAAAAGGAAGAAAAGGTGAAATAGGCCTTACGCATGTTTACGTCAAACACCCCCAAGCCTCGCTTTCGAATCACAAAAGTGTAAATTTTTTCATAAATCAAATCCCAAAGCGTCAACAAATGAAAAGAGTTCCTTACTGAACACGGTTCGTACGTGCAAAATGCTCACATCTATTTCTTGAATACGAGGTTCGGGGGTGAAATTGACTAACTAGTTTGATGTCAACATGTATTTCTTTGCGTTTGACACTAAAAAATATTTTTGACCCAAAACATTTTATACCATGCATATTTTGTTTAGCCACTATAGATCTCTTTGCTTTCTTCGGGACTTTTTTTTTTGGCCAATTCTAATCTTAAAGAGAATCGGCTTGGAAAAGCATCGGGAACTCGAAGAAGTACTGCATGAGAACTAAGACCAAACTCTACAAAACACTACTTAAACCTGCTTACGCACTGCCGCAAAAAGTGGAAAATCAACGTAGCGGACAAGGAAGGAATCGACTCAACTCAATTCAAACGCCTGAAGAAGATCATGGTAATCTTTTGGCTCACGTGATTTCCAACGAAAAGCTACTGAAATGGTTTAGGGTACGTGCTATATGAATGCAAAGAGAAAATCGCTGTGTAACAGCTCTGACATGGAATCCGGAAGGAAGGAGAAAGATCTGGAGGCCAAAGACAACATGGCGTAGAATCATGAAAAATTAAAGGAGATGAAGGAGACAGGTTTTAGGTGGGTGGATGAGGTTCGTGCCTTTGCGAAGGACCGGACAAAGTGGAGAAATAGCGTGGAGGGCCTAGACATAATGGCCAGAAAAGGTGAGGTAAACTAAGGCGAGTTCAAATCTGGGTTGACCTTTCTGTATACTGATAGTAAGCATGTCATTAAAGTCGCAAACACTGCCATTTATTTGCTCTTGCTCTCCTATTCCAAGCGCATATTATCCCACCATACTTAATGTAACAGCTCCATTTTGCCAGAGCTTTTCTATTTTCTGTTCATTTAAATGGGTGAGCTCTTCTTTTCCTGCTGCCTTTTCCAGAACATTTGAGTTGCGTTTTCTTCAAACTTTCACCTTTTCAGTCCCATGTCAAAGTTTTCTCTGCTTTTTCTTTCAAAGAAGTCTTTTTGTAAACCGTTTTTGTAAGATTGTTGAAGGTTAATAATCCTCTTTAAGAGTTCTTCCTTTCCTTCGTGTTTCTTATTTCTAAGAAGTGTGGCAGCAGCCAGCTTGCTAATGTTTGTCAACTTTTGCCATAACACCTTTGCCAAATAACTCGCGATACCACCCTTCAATGGCGACGAAGCCGACTTTAGTCACCTTTTTAGAATTGGATATCAACATCCTTAATTTTTAGAATAACTATTCTAGATTTTCCTTTTTAAATTCTTTTTTCCCATCTACAAAAGGTTATTTGCGGTGGTTTTGAATTTGGCGGTAACTGTCTTTCAGTTTCGTTCACAGCTACATTTCTGGCACATAAACATTCAAATGTTTCTCTAATTACTAGAATTTATTTGTTTAGTCTTTATTTCGATTAAATTCATATATTTATTGTATAAATTATATATTAGTTTTGTTAAATTTTCAACTTCGAATAACCACGTGACTGTCTAGCCCTTGTCTACTTTTTTATTCCTTTTTACGATAATTTAATGGAAAAGACATTTGATTGAATCGAGTTGTTGTACGTTTAATTTGATTATGTAAATAAAAATAGGTTTAACTATTAAAAGTACTACTTTATAGTAAAACTAAAGTTAAAAAAATTATAAGAAAATTACTAATAACAGAAAGTAAATTACAATCCTTGATGAACTCTAACAGTTTGAGTTTAAATTTTCTCACGGCTTTCTTGAATACCAGCATAGTTACAGTGCTGGTGCGTAGTTCTATTCGCTTTTCATCCAAATTCTTCTCCCAACTTTATGTTCATGATAATGTTTTGGCAAGCTTCTCGTTGATGTAGCGTGGAAAACTTTGTTGTTTTTTTGGACCAGGCAAAAATTGTTATTAGAAACAACTTATTAAACAACGAAGAAGTGCGTTGCTTAGTTCTGAAATTGCAAAATTTAAGCTTTTGTTTTTCTACCAAGTAAAGTTGCTCAGATTTAATGTCTCTTAACTAATCACAAAGGTTTGCTGAAACATTTTTACGTAAAAAGGTAAAAAATATTTGACACTGAAAAGTGGACAACAGTGTCACTTGGTGTACAGCTAAGTTGTCTCTACTCTTTACCCCGGCTTGCTAGGTGCACAATTCGCTTCGCTTTACTTGTTATTTCTCAGCTATAGATCTCGATTGCTGCCCCCAAATTAAACCCCGCAAAACTTTTGTTCACAAAAAAAAACATGTTCACAAAAACTGAACATGTTTGACTACACAAACTTACACCAGTAATTGACTGTTCTCAAAAAAATGGCGGTTGTACATTTGCCACAATGCCTGGCGGATCGAACACCGCACGCTGGCAAAACTCTCTTCCTTGTAATATGAAGTTTACGTGCTTAGAATGTTTGGTTAATGTACAGTTCGCCATCTTCAAGATGGTAAATAGTTGGCGCCAAGACCACAAGTAGGTAACGGGCAGTATCCCTTGTCTCTACCTTAACCAGGGCTTTCGTTAGCATATTGAATTGAATAGTGGTTCGGCTAGTGGAAGATACGAACTCGGTAGCGGGTCCGGAGGCATGCTCCCCGGGAATGTTTTAAGACTGGACTCTCTGAATTGCAGTGTTTTGCGTTCCCCGGGCCGGTAAGTAGTCGACTGGGAACGTCTTTTAGGGAACTAGAAAGTGCGCACAAAAAGGAGATATTTGACTGATTTGACAAATGAAATTCGTCAGTTTGCAGTTGTTCGCTTTTAATTTGGTTCTAAAGCGGACTTCAATCAGAAAGAAAGACGAAACTCGTTTCTCTTGAGAGCTACTATCTAGATACCGTCTTCATCGGATTTGAGGGCAGTTTAAATTTCACTGTCAGAGTTTGCAACATCACACTGGATGATTTCCATACTCAAAAATAACTTTTTTGTGTTTGAACTACCGGACGTTGGGTGTCCAACAACCGGACGTTGCGTCCGACCTGAAACGAAGCCTCTAGACTAAGAAAGCGACGAACGTTTTTGTTTTGCGATATATATACCTGAAGTTTATATGATAAATAAGACAACGAAGTGAATAAGTCGAGTCTTGCAGTTGGCAAAGCGAAAAAAGGGCATGAAAAATACAATTGAATGTGTTGACATCTCACGTTTTGAAGCAAATATGCTTGAAACTCGACTATCTTCAAAAATATCTGGTACAGTTTTTACAGTTAGCAAAATGCCGTGCAAAAGAGAATTACTACGTTTTATAAGGACCGCGATGGCAATGTTGAAGTTGAAGTTATAGAAACAAATTCCATGTTAGGAGAGTTGAGCTTCATAACGTCGCCAACGAAAACTCTTTTGTTTGAAAATATAAAAGAAAAATAGTTCGAGTCGCGATACTATACCAACTAACAGAAAATCGTACATTTCTTGAAATCAGCATAGGAAATTTTTCGCTTTTGACCCAGAGATATAAAACTTGTACATAAGGAGTAAGTATGCATGATAAATTTTTTGAGAACATTGATATCGTTGCTCCGAGTCAACCGTTTCTTCGGTGACATGTGCTTGTTACGGCCCCCGAATGGTCTTCCGAAATTCGGATTTGATAGCTTGCAGTTTTAAGGCAATGTTCGAATGCTCGCGCAAATTTTTGATGCGTGCTTGCATTGTACTTACTTCGAATGCTCGATTCATTTTGAAATGAAAGTTTTCGGTCTCGCATAAAAGATTGTAAGTGCAGGCCGAGGACAATTCGGGGCCGGGTCCTCTTATTTGAAGTCCTTAGTAAAAGCGTTTTTGTGATAGTTGTCAATGCCTCGCAATACTTAACAAAACTGTCTTGAAAAAGACCAACTAAACTACCTTGCAAAAAGACCAACTAACTGTTTATAATTACATATTCAAGTATAAATAGAGAGGGGGTGGCTTAATAAATTTCAGGCTTTATTTTAAAGACATAATTACGGTATTTGCAATCGTTTTTATTAGCTTTGAACTGAACTGGGCGGGATTGGAGTGCAGTTATTGAAATATTTTGGCCTTGAACGTAGCACCTACAAAGCAAAGGCAAAGGCGGTTATAAAGAATCAATTCAGTGCAAGACCGAGGAAAGAATCTAAGGTAAAACTGTTTCATTTTGTACGTTTATGGTAGTGCAGATCAGTTAAAAACTGGAGCAATAACGGAGTGGCAATTGTTAAGACTGCTGGGTAAACAATACGCTTTGAATAAGGTTACGATTCCGAGCTACAGAAAAAAAAATCATTTTCCCCGTGCAACTTCATGATCAATGGTTTTTTATTCTTTTGTGTTAAAAGGTCACTTTGTTGTTTGACCTTTTTCGCACTTCGGGATTGGGTCAAGAATGACAAGTCAGGGAGCGCGGAGCTGTTGGTTTGGATGGTCTCAAATTTGCTTAGAATGCATTTCTTCTTATAAACAGACTTTCGTAATAGCGATTTATTTAGTAATAACGTCTTTTGACGGATTATGTTAAGAAAAGTAACTACATCCAGTAAAAATTTTGACAAAATTTTATTTGGATTGATGGAAAAAATGATTCTTCAAGATCAAACAAGTAATCAGCGACGGCGCTTCTAGCTGGCTCTGGAAACAAAAACGAAGCCGTTTGCCAAGTCTGCTAGCTGGCTGCCAAATTACTCAGCAGTATATATCTGCTCACCAAAAATTAGTACTGAGGTTTTATAGTATAAGTGTAGTTTCATTCTGTTTTGCTCTCGCTCGAGCTTTTGTTCAGTCCTTTGATAAAAAGGAAATGCGCTTCATCGAAACTCTATTGTAGAAACAATATCTCGCGAAGCGGCAAGATTGTTAATTCAATGAAGGCAAATTTATCGAGTCTTGTCTTTGTCTTACTATTGACTTTCAGAATTATGCAACAGAGTTTCTCAATGTTTGCTTCAGAAGTAAGTTGAAATTGATTAATTATGTTTTTCATGCCTAATTATTTCGCTTTGCCCAAAGCAAAACTCGTCTATGAATTTGTTAGTTCAGGTAAACCATCATTCACTTCGTTGTGTTACTCATTTTAGTAAAACAATTGTTCGACTTCGACTTTTATTAAAACTTTCATTTAGTATAGACGATCATTCACTTCGTGTTATTTATTTCAAAAACATGATCCTTCACGTCGATGTGGGGACATAAGGGCCAATATATAACACTGTAAATATTATACAGTGGTAAAAATGTATGTTTTGATAAAACAAACACCGTTTTGTTTTCAAAAAAACAAATTCTAAAATTTTGTTAAAACCTACACGCCAAAAGTTTTCTAAAGACCGCAATGGCAACGTTGAAGTTGAAGTTATGGAAACATATTCCATGTTAGGAGAGTTGAGCTTCATAACGTCGCCAACAAAATTTCTTTTGTTTTGAAAATAAAAGACTGAAAAGTGATTAGAATCGCAATGCTATACAAATTAAAGACTCGTACATTTCTTAAAACCAGCTTAGGAGATTTTTCGCTTTTAACCAAGAAATATAAAACTTGAACATAACCATACCAACAAGTTTTACTCGTTAACGAGTAAGTATGCATGATAAATTAATTTTTTGAGACCATTGATATCGTTGCTCCGAGTCAACCGTTTCTTTGGTGACACGTGCTTGTTACGACCCTCGAATGGTCCCCGAAATTCGGATATGCTATCTTGCACTTTTTTTAAGGCAATGCTCGAATACTCGCGCAAACTTTTGATGCGTGCTCGCATTGTACTTACTCCGAATGCTCGATTCATTTTGAAATGAAAGTGCTCTGTTTCGCATAAAAGATGAGGTGCTGGCATGCTTGATAGTGCAGGCCAAGGACAATTCGGGGCCGGGCCCTCTTATTTGAAGTCCTCAATAAAAGCGTTTTTGTGATAGTTGTCAATGTCTCGCAATACTTAACAAAACTGTCTTGAAAAAGACCAACTAAACTACCTTGCAAAAAGACTAGTTGCTTATAATTACATATTCAGGTATAAATAGAGATAGAGAGAGGGATGAATTTAAAGAAAAAAACATTGACAGAGTTTCTTTTGTGATAAGTGCTTATTTGAGGAAAAAAGAAATAAAAACAATTACTAGCAAGGTTAATTTTTTTCGATAAGAAATTGATTAAGGCCTGGGACAAACATCGAACTTTTCATGGGTCGAACTAAATTGAGCAATTAAGTGCATGATAAGTTCGTCGTCTGCCCCGATAAAATTCGACTGATTCTTATTAGATCGACTAACACGTTCTATCCGTCTGCTTAAGACGGATAGAACGTGTTTTTATTTGGCTCGTCTAATTAAGTTCGACGTTTGACCTCAGCACTCGAAAAAAGTTGATTTGGGTCAGCACGAACTACAATTTAGTTCGACTCGTGAAAAGTTCGACGTCTGTCCCAGGCCTAAGAGTTTGATCCTAACCGTGCGTATAAATTTTGCTTGCTGAACGAGTATGTACCCATGAGGGTTTTAACAACTACTAATGTACCTATTATGTACCAAAATTTTTCTATTAAAGTATATAAGAAATGAAATACCTTATTATCTCAGTGGATGGACCTTAATAAATGAGGGATAGCAGTGAAAATGAAAGAAAAAAACTGGCAAAATCTTTTGCGGTTACAATATTTTCAACTGACGACTTCAGTAGTGCTTCCGACAAACTTGCATCTTAAAAAATAAATCAGCTGTCAATCCGCGACCTCTGGATGTAAAATTGTGGCCAATAAATGATTTATAGAAAAAAAGTCGATTCGTATTCAATTTCTTTTTGTTTTGTTTTTGGTTTTTGTGTACACCAATTTCTGTTTGGATTTTATTTCTTTCGTCGCGGGCTTCCCTCACTACTTTGTTTTGACCGTGCGGATTGATTTTTAGCGCGAGTTCATACTCGCAGCTCGATCTTAAGTAAGCTCCATTGCAGTAGCAGCTGACATGCATGAAATGTATTTGGCTCTGTTTTATACATTTTATCTTGAATTTTATCAACACAGTTACGAAAACGCAAAATGGGAATGAATGTAGGGAGTTTAAACTCAATAACTTTTTGGACCAGGAACTGGTCCCCAAAAGCTGCTAATCTTGTTGTTATTGCTGCTGTTGTTGTTGAGGGGCGACGTTTCTTGAAAAAAACCTAAGTCCGTCAATTAGCATTATACTACGCAATAAAACTTCCCACAACGACCCTAAGGGATATTCCCCATCGATTTACGGAGTTAGATTTTTGATTTTTGGGTTTTTAGATAATTTACAAGCAATTTGAGATTGTGCCGTTCACAATAAGTCAATTTTAATATGCATAGCCGAGGCCGACTAAAAGAACTAAAACCCCGTCAATTCACATTATATCGCAATAAAACTTCCCACAACGACCCTAAGGGATATTCCCCATCGATTTTTGATTTTTTGGTTTTTTAAAGCATTTACAAGCAATTTGAGATTGCAGCGCTGTTCACAATATTCAAAATTAATATGCATGGTCGAGGCCGACTAAAAGAACTAAAACTCGGCCGTCAATTCGTATAATATCGCGATAAAACTTCCTACAATGACCCTATAGGATATTCCCCATCGAACATTATAAGACAAATTAAACGTTCGTTTTTCTATTACAAACACATGGAAGAATTTTCCACCGATACAAAAAGTACGTGTTTCGTGAAAGCACTATAACTCGGCCTTTATTCATATTCAGTTAAATTAAAAATATCTCTGATGTTCGTCCGTTTTTATGTTCAAGTAAGTTCGTTGCTTGGAAATTTTAAGCCCATATATAATAAACAGTTCAGAAAGATGAACTTTAATGCAAATACCAGAAGGGGATGATTAGTTTGTGAACAAAGTTCTAACTTTACGTGCTCTCAAAAATACGTACATTTTGTACGAGTTTCGTTCCGGTACGAGTTGATCCCGGTTCCATACAAATCGTTGCATTTGTTTACATGATACCTCAAAATTTTCATACAAGAATGACTCATACCGGAATGAGTTCATCCTGGTTCTCGTACCGGATCAAAATTTTCGATCCAGAATGAAATCTGACCACAAATCGTTCCAGTATCACGTAAACGGCGTACGAGTTCAAACCGGTATGAAGCCGGACTTCCGATAGACTGGTACGAGTAGAGCGTGCGCATTGCTTGTTGTTGTTGCTTCGTTCCGGTATGCCGAGTTCGTTTTGAACTTTTTCAAGTAAACACGGTATTGAATATGTTCTCGTACCGAAATGAAACTCGATCCGGTGTCATGTAAACATCGCCTAAGCTCTTCACTAAAAATTTCTATGGGTTTTTTAATTAAGATAAATGCAAGAGGTAACGCCCATAAACTATACGGCCTTGGTTCCAACTATTAGTGGCCAGTTCTAAGGAGTAAAGTCCAGTAACTATACGGCTTGGTGCCAATTGTTAGTGGCAATTCTAAGGAGTAATGTCCACTACGTTTGTGACCTCGGTGCCAACAATTAGTTGCTGTACGTTACTGTAATCAAACATACGTAGTTTTTGTGATTGTAAAGGAGTTCTAGCTGAGAAATAGGACGGAGAACGAAGCGAATGGTGCACGAACCAAGGGGTAAAGAGTAGAGACAACTTAGCTGTACGCCAAGTGACCCTGTTCATCTCTCTTTTCAGTTTCAAATCTTTTATCCTGCGAGCGGAACTCTCTCACATCTCGTTTTACGTGGGGGTATGAGAGAACTCTGCTCGCAGGGTAAAATCTTTTTTCTTTTCTTACGTAAAAATTATGTTTTAGCAAAACTAGTTTCTGTTTAGTTAAAAACATTAACTCTGGAAAACTTTAGGGAGTTGGTTAAAACCTTTTACAATTTTCAAACCATGGAGCTTCTTCGTTGTTTACATAACAAGTTGTACCTCAGTAACTATTGTTGTCTCGTTGTCTGGTCTTGTGGCATTGCACAAAACAAGAGAAAGTTTTCCTCGGGAAAATAACAAGATATAATACAATATCAGAATGATTGTCGATCATGAACATAAAGATGAGATGAGAGTTCAGGTAAAAAGCAAAAAGCCTATAAAGAATATATAGAGAGAGAACTAGTGGCCATGTTACCAAGCAAAGATAAAGAATAGAGAGAGAGAGAGAGAGAGAACTAGTGGCACAGTTACCTCTCACCAAGCGAAGATAAAGAATATATATAGAGAGAACTAGTGGTCCAGTTACCCATCACCAAGCAAAGATAAAGAGTATATAGAGAGAGAACTAGGGGCCCTGTTACCCATCACCAAGCGAAGATAAAGAATATATAGAGAGAAAACTAGTGGTCCAGTTACCCATCACCAAGCAAAAATAAAGAATATATAGAGAGAGAACTAGTGGCCCAGTTACCAATCACCAAGCAAAGATAAAGAGTATATAGAGAGAGAACTAGGGGCCCTGTTACCCATCACCAAGCGAAGATAAAGAATATATAGAGAGAAAACTAATGGTCCAGTTACCCATCACCAAGCAAAAATAAAGAATATATAGAGAGAAAACTAGTGGCCCAGTTACCCCTCACCAAGCAAAAATAAAGAATATGTATAGAGAGAACTAGCGGCCATGTTACCCCTCACCAAGCAAAGATAAAGAATATAGAGAGAGAAAACTAATGGCCCTGTTACCCCTCACCAAGCAAACATCTTCCACTAGTAAGGTACGATCAGCTAGACCAACCGTGCAACCCTTTTCCGAAGGAGTTAACTCAACTTTTCCTCTTTACCTTTCATTGACAGCAACTGTACTTCTTGACGATGTTTAGCTGTGCAAGCAAGATAAACAAATCCAGAGCGGCAGCTGTCATGTCCAGGGACACAGCCAAGATGTTTTTAAGCAAAACTCTCGGGATTTCTAGGCTGGAAGAAAAGTTGAAAAATGACAGACTCTCTCTCCTGAATGAAATATGCGTAGCTTGGCAGAACCGAATTCCTTTTCAAAATATCAGTTTTGTGGCGAGTGGAGCAAGTCCACCTACACGAAAATTGCCTACGATGGAAGAGAATGTAAGAAAAATTCTCACTCTTCAAGGAGGAGTTTGCTGGACTCATACTTCTGTTATGTACGCGATTCTCACTGCTCTCGGATACAAGGCATTTCCCAGTTTGGCTGGTTTTGGTAGCCATCAGAATGAGGGTCACCTTACGATTACTGTGAAAAATCTCACGGCAAATAACTCATCCCATGTTGTTGATATTGGAACTGGCCTTGCTTGTCCAAAAGCTGTCTGCATGGATTTCGAGACAGAATCTGAGGTGGTACGTAACAGTTTCTCTCCGTACAAATACATCAAGTACGAAGGATGGTTTGCCAGGTGTCACAAATCATTTCGAGCTGGTAGCGACCACCACCTGTTTTTGACCATTGATGGCTGGGACTTGTTCTTTTATCATAAACCCGAAGAACACTCGTTAGATCAGATTCGAGACTCAATTGCACGTTGTGTGAGCCAACCTGATTACCCTATAATGCAATCACCTTTCTTAAGTCTTCTTTCGGATGACAAGCAAAGCGTACTTGATGGCCGAAAGTTAGTTACTGAGAAGAGTCCAGGCGGAAGGAGGGAGAAAGTTGTTTTTAAAACAGAGGAAGAGCAGCTGGAAGCCATTTTCCGATACTTTCCCACTGTCCCAAAGGACGACATGAAGACTGCCATGGAATACTGGAAGAAATCAAATAACATGGACTCTGTTCAATTGCAGAATTCACTACGATACAATAAAGTATAGAAACATGTCAAATAAGTAAAAACATTGATGCATTGTTATCTGGTTTTCGGTTCACAATTAAAATGATTATATAAAAACGTTCTCTGATAAAAATAAAATTTAAAAGGATTACACAAGCTTTCGGCAAAAGATCCTTTTGCCTTCGTCTGGTAAAAAGAGCAAAAACTGCTAGGAAAACCGGTTGGTCGACGGTTTGTACAAATGGCAAGCAAAAACCCCAAATAAAAAATTCCGAGACGGTCTAAGACGAGTTTGGCCTGGTCAAGACTGCGGCTGAAATGCATGTTATTTAACGAGGTTGCAAATTCTTCATTTGACGAAGATTTTCTTCTTGATAATAAGAACGATGAATAATTACATTTGATAATAGTATTTGCAATCTTCACGAAAACAGATTCAAAGGGAGTTGCTGGTTTTCGAGGTTGTGGCTCCCTCTTATTCAGTAAAATCGCAACTCGAACTACCTATTTAGCTAACACGTGGCACACTTCAAAACTGGCGTAGGGTTTGGAACTGTTAGATAACTATTAGTAAACACATTTACCGTTTGGAAATTCTGGCTGGCCGATTTTGGACTACCTTTCAAGAAGTTCTGTTAATTTTGGAAAATTTTCGGTCGGGCAAACCTAAATAGTCTTACCATTTACATTCCAGCCGAAATTTCCGATATGTGTTGATACACAGTGCTCCTCTCCCCAGGTCCTTCTTTTATTAGCGCGTTTAACATCGCGGCATTGCCTGTCCCTTAAAAAACAGCCGCTATACGTACACTACATTCAAAGAAGGCATTAGAAAACTTAAACCCAAACTGTTAATATCATCGAGGAATGTAATTGCTCATTCTATAGTTACAGTCCTTGCCGTTTGAAAATCGTTATCGAGTGATAAAAAGCTCGCCTAAGCTAATTGAGGTGAGCTGTCTTTTCCAAATAAGGGCTTGAAAGAAACTCATACAAGGACAGTGCACCAGTGTTACTTCGAACTTCATCCAAATTTGAAGACATCCCACTCGCACTGACAACCGACTGTATTTAGGGAAGAAGTCAAAACAATGGTATTTTTAAGGAACCAAATTTTGTCGGGAGAGGTGGTGGGTGGCGGTATATACCCCTTACCCCATCCCTCCCCACTTTTTCAGAGCTCAATTTTTCAAAACCTGATTTAGGGGTATTGGTTTTTATTGTATTATGGACTCCTCTCTCCACAAAGAAGGCGTTGGTGCAAGCACTTTATCAATATCTATTTTATTGAACATGATATTTGCTCCTGAAATTCAGCATTTTTTGAAAAAAGGTGGTGGGCGGCGGCACATAATACCCCACCCCCTAAATTGGGTTCCTAGGAAGTACCATTGTTTTGACCTTTTCCCTTAGAAAATCAAGAATAACAAAATGCTTTTTTTGCAGTTTTGCATTGCGCATATTAGAAATTTAAAAATGTTTACACATTTTTGTTACATTCTAGTGAATGTTGAGCTCTCGAAGACATATCACAAGAAAAATGCAAAAAAGTAGTTTTCTTAATAACATATGGGGCTTTTTGTTTAACTCGGTTCCAGTCTCCCCTCGGAAATGGGGTAAAAAGCACATGTTTTGCCAGTTTTCCTAGAGTTTCTCCTAAACAAGCACGGGTACCCCACAATTTTTTTTCGTCAATCAGTCAAATTTCAGCTGGACTCTCTGAAGAGAAAAAATAGGAAAAATCTGAGTGTTGCAAGTGTGGAAAAATATAAAAAACAAAGACAAGAATACACTTTTTTTTTTGGGCTATTGAAATATAGCAACAACAAAAGCACACAAAAATGCCTCCTTACCAAAAATGTTTTTGCTTAAAATCACGAGAAAATTATTCTTCTAATCCAGGAGAACTCTTTACGTTATCTTCCTTTATTTCCCTTACGCTCCTCGGTGTTTTCTTGGTTGGCCACATAAGAAATTTATAGTTTTAATTTCAAGCTTACAACAACAGTAAAATAGCCCTGGACTAGGGGTTATTTGTATCAATCATATCTCAAAAGCTAACACCGGCACACCCCTTTTCTTGTTCCATTTTTGCAGTTTACATATAATGATTAACAAATGAGGAAAATTTGACAAAAATCTAGGTGCAGGTTCTATTTCGATGGAATGGCCTTAAATCAAGTCTGAAACACCTTTCGTAATTCGCCAACAGTATTCAATAAAAACAGTTAAAAAGTGTGTGCTGGTTCAGAAACTAAATACGTGTGATTGATCGTCCTCATTATTATTGTGGAAGTATTTGCACGTGAATTTTTCCAATGCGTATGGGACAAATCACAAAACATTACCAAATCTGTATTTCCCAATGACGCGAGCGATTGCTGGAAGAAAGGTGAGCAATAAATCGCTCTCCACAGGTCAATTTTGCGCGAGCGATGGCGCAAGCCCTGTAGTTAATAACTTATTTATTAAATTATATTCTATAGTGGTTAGTCATTAGATATAGTTCTTGTTGTACTGTAATCGTAAAAGAAGTATAGTGCATTATATAGTTACTATAGTCATAGTTAATTGTATTATTGTTATAATCTGTTTTATTGGTTTCATCTGCCTTGAACATTTTGTTTTGTCAGCCATAAAATTCATAATCATTTTTTAGAAAATAATCCTGATGTAACGCGCGCTCTGATTGGTTACAAATCTATTTTCTGTGAGAGAATAGAAAATGG